>JAODUH010013555.1:12068-28080 GCA_027564835.1 Typhlichthys subterraneus | reverse complement strand
TGAATCAATAAACCCCCCCCCCCCCCTCCTACAAAAATTAAGCAAAACAGAGACAAAAAAAACAACAACTGTACAATAATGATACACACTGCAAGGCCTTCATCCCTGCTATGAATTAACCTTAAATATTAAGTATAGTCGAAATGTAAATAAGAACTGTTTTCTGTGCTCCTCTTCCTCCTGGATTGCTTTGCATGGACCTGGCCGTGAACTGGGCCTCTTCCCTCTTGCAAGCTGGTGTTGGTGTGGAAAGTCTGAGACCATCCCAGACTATGTGGGGAGGGGGGGGATATATATCTAAAACGTGGTTTAAGGATTCATTCCTCTGCTCCACAAGGAAAAAGGACAAAGCTAAATCCCTCAGGACCTAAAACGAAGAAGAGACAGACCATTTTAACAAGTAAGAATCATGGACATTAGCATGCGTTGGCAAAATGGCCATTCCTCTTTGTAAAAAAGGGAAGGTCTGCGATGTACCGGATCTAGGCGTAGTAGCAGGGTGAAACCAGCAGGTCGGTCAGAACCAGGAGCTGGTCATCTGTAAACTGCTGCTTGTGTTCTTGCCAGTTGTCATGATGAGTTCTCCGAAAGTTAGACAGAGTCTTCTTCACAGTCATCTGTAGAGAACCCGCCGTTCCATGGTTAGAACCACGTATACACATTCATCATATCAGATGGGTGGTTATCCACTGCATTTTAAGTCACTCCAGTAGGCCTGCATGCTTCAGTTGCAGCTTTGCATGGACGTACGTACTTCAATGGGCTGTGTGTCGTTGAGGTGGGCACTCAGGTCCATCAGCAGCTGGGGCATCCAGGTGGGTACATCGTATGGGCTAGAGAGAATACATGCACTCAGCCCGAGCACACCAGCATGTCGCCTTACCAGGTCTGATCAGACACACACACACACACCCCAATAGAGGGGAGAGGACACTGTTGACATCAAAGTAAGTAGTTAACTGCATTGGCTGAATAAACGATGCGTGTGTTACAAATGACGTCTTCACCAGCTGAGGGGATGGTGTCCACTACAGAGCCGAGATCCCTCTTCCTCTTCTTGGGCAGCCGGGTCTTGCAGAGAGCCTCAAAGTGGGCTTGCATGGCAGAGTCCATGGAAAGGAAGTTGCACTGTAGAAAGCCACTCAGGGTGGTGGCAGCCATTTCTCTCACCTGCCACAGGAAAGGGTTAGGAGGGGTTTAGTATTTACAATATGGTTACACTATCCTTTCCCACACATTCTTAATCAATATGCACCAGCTGACAACCTTGATCCAATCACTACTTACGGTATTAGTCAGCTATTGCAAGCTAATTGTAAGCCAATACACTTACCGTTCTCTGTGTGTGTTGAAAAAAGAATGCGATACTTCTACACAGACCTGGCTGAGTAAATAGGAGCATAAACAAGTTACGAATACCGCTCACATCAACAAAGCCGTAGTACGCCGCTTGGCTTCATGATGTGTTGATTAGTTCCGCGGAAGGATATTGTTTTGATTTGCGCTCGAAGATGGCAAGAATTCTCGAGAATGACTGCCTGTAATGGAAGTGATCAAATGAGATCGCTCTATTCATTGTTTGATATGTTTGGCCTAAGATTGATGTCTGTTACCACGTGCTACTAAGTGAACATATCACATAAAAGATAGTAATGTCAATAGTCTAGAAATTAAAAAGATGAGCAAAGACTAATATATAATTCCATAATCTACAGATACTGAATGTTGTTTTTGCAGAGAAAACTTGACAATGCAGCGGAACTGCTTTGACGCAACAGCTTATAGAGCAGATTTCCTCAGATGAACAGAGAGAATAGAAGTTCATTCAGTGTTGATACAGTCTCACCCTGGAGAGCCCAGTCTGTGCCATGTGACATGGCAGCTACTGAGCAGTTATGTCATCCAGCGAACCATTTCTCAGGTAAGACCTGTACAGAGACAGCATTGGAGCAGCCCGTTTAGCAACTCATCTGTGCAAGCTTAGTTCTTAGTTCAGTGCCTGCAACCGTCTTGAATAGCTACCCAGGGCAGTACATAGTGGAAGCAAGACTGCATGTTTGCTCTATTACAATCACAGTGTCTGTGGATTGGGTGACATAACAAATGGAACACAAATGAGTGTGTTTGAGACTCATGTATGGAAAGGATACCTATAGATTTCTCAGGTACTGACACCTGAACTAATCTGTTTAGACTGCCGCATAATGCACTTCTTTCTCCCCACTCCATTGCGTTCCCTCTCATTCTCCTTGAAACGTTAGCTCCATAGCAACAGATTACTGCAGCCTGTGGTTGCTATGGCAACAGCAGCAAGGGGACTGGAGAGCTACAAGGTGGCGGGAGGGGGGGCGTGCTGAATCACTACAGTGAAGCTCAAAGACAATGTGATGACCTGCTAGCATCAACAAGGATGCACTGGCTAACATCTTAGCCATTACATAATCAGGCTAGCATACTGGCTATTTCCCAATCCATCCTCCATTATCTTCCGTAATCATTTAGTATTTGGACATCTGTTCCGGGCTTATCAAATCATTCAGCCGTTTCGTGGCTTAATTTTTTTCTTTGCATTGATTGTTGTGTCAACATCAGGGTTTCCCCAACCGTGGTCCTGGGGGACCCACTGCCCTGCATGTTGTAGATGTCTCCCTGCTCCAACACACCTGGTTCACACAAATGTGTTGTTAACAGGCTTCTGCAGAGATTGATCATGACACATTCATTAGTCAGGGGTGCTGGAGCAGGGAGACATCTACAATATGCAGGAGGACAGTGGGTCCCCAGGACCACGGTTGGCAAACACTAGCTGGGTTTACATGGACACTTTTTAGTCTTTCCGAATTGAATATTTCTGATTGAATATTTTGGGTTACCTGTTTACATGGTATGTCATCTAATTGGGTCTGGTGTTTACATGCGCCATCGCAATTTATCGGAATAAAACATGCACAAATTATGTAACGTCTCCCGCTAGCAAAAAGGCTAAAACCGGTTAGCCTCCAGTTGTAGGCACATCTGGAGAGTGAGGCTATTTGTGTGACTGGTGGAGAAATTTCGCCTACGGCTCCAGATGAAATCACCGTACTAGCTCCCATTCACTTATTTGCACGTCGCAATTGTGTTGATTTTGTAGGCTACAGTGGCTGTGCAGAATAGCCTACTGGCATCACACAAAACTGCAGTAGAGTAAGACGGGCATGCGTGGTCTCGGTGCCCTCTCGTGTCCACATGTATATTCAAGAGCATCGTTTCAACGTCTGTACGGAACTTTTGCGGGAAGTAGATTTTGTGTCGCTGGTTCTGGAATATACTGCTGATCTGGTAAATTGCAGGGGTCATGCCAAAAAAGATTGTCTGATAAAAAGTGATTGACTGGACTTCTGAGCATCCAGGAGGAACCATACTGCTACCAGCAGCCCGGTCAATTTTAGAAATGCATGGGGAAACAGACCAATGGACCAGAGAGTATATACAATTTTTGAACAGGTACTGTTCAAACATGCCGAATACAGGATTCACTTTTATCTTAATGGTGATCAGGCGAGATTATGCAGCCTACTTCTATAAAGATCAACCTTGTTTTTTTACCTACAGTACTGACTATTGAATATAATGCCTAGTACTGCCTGCCTACCACTTGGAAATTATGATGAACAGAAAAGGAACATGATTTAGTCTTATTTTTTATCTACTGACTAAAATGGATAGGCCTACTGCTTGGCTACCGCTAGCAAACCAAACTGAATTTGGAAATAAATTAAGAGAAAATGAGAATAATTTGGGATTTTTTTTTAATACATAAAAATTCCTCCAATCACCCCTCTGCTTCAGAATGAAATGTCAATCACGTTGGGCCTCTCTCTTCATACTGAGGTATTTATATTGAGAATTTTCTTTCAGGTTGTTTTTTTAACCCAGATCCCAATGGGAATAATGTCAACGCAGCTACTGACCTAGCACATCTGAATGTGTCCGACCACAAAATGCTCATCCTGTGCATGCATGGGTGGTGGTGATGTGGCTTTACCTCCAGTTGCTCATCCTCCAGCAGTCTTATGACCAGTGCCCTGACATCACAGACTGCCCCCTGGTTGCTCATGGAGGTGAACAGATTGTAGAACACCATAATCTGCAGATATGTCAGCACTGTGTATCGAGCATGCCAAGAGCTGCTGTCAGCAATCTGTAACACACCAATCAGGTGTCACCAATTGGCTATTAGTGAGTGAAACATTAAGATATAGTGATTTATTCCAAAATAATAAAACATTACATATGCATGTGCTGTTAATTATATTCATATAATTCACTTCATATAAAAATACAAGACAAGAGTATTCCTCCTACAAATACAAATAGTAATTTTTCAGAATACATTCTGCCATGCTCTCAAATGGTTCCACTAGGCAACCACTAGTGGTCATGTTTCAGCGCCAAACTTTTGCGTAGAGTCTGGGACGGAGCGCTGGCTAACTGTGTCAAGATCTGCCTACTTGACAGGAGAGGTATTTTGATTGACATGCACGACGACCAACTACATAGCTCAATAAACAAGTTGGACATTAAACATATTGAGGAAACGCTGGTAAAGTAAACTACATGTATGGCTGTTTGCAGATATTGTACATTTGTTGAATAAGTAGGAAATGGTTACTGCTCAGAATGAACAGATACTAACATTTGTCAATAAAGCACTGCACTAGTGTGGCTCTGGAATAATGTATACAGACCTGTGGGTGAATGCTAACAGCCAATACAAATCTACAACCCCACTTCCTCAAAGTGTTGTTCACTGTAAGCTTGACACCACTTTGAGGATGTGGGGGAGTAGATTTTCATGTGTGTGTATATATATATATATATATATATATATATATATCAAAGTTCAGCATTAGTAGCTTATGTGACAGATGCTAATGGACAAAAAGATGAAACTATATATGGCATGATAAAATCTCCTGCCTCTTGTTTCTTTAGGAGACAGGGAACATTATTATATAATACACTCCAGAATAATACCATTACAGAAAAGCCAGTTACATGCTTTAAACCTTGTCCCGTCAATATCACAGCTTTTAAATACAACAAAGCAGCAGCAGAATCACCAGTGTGACGGAGGCAGAATGCAGATGACTCACCTCCTGCAGCACCTTGAGCACCATGGGGATCTGCTCTGGGTAGAGGAGTCCCTGGGACATCAGAGACAGGCAGGTCTTGGCGTCCCGCTTCAGCTCGTCGTAGCTGTCGTCGTTCTCCACCGGAGCGATCTGGAGCCCCGGGTGAGAGGGACAGAGGGAGAAAAAAGTTGATACCACGGGAGAGTCGTTGCTCAGTGAGTGACACTTGCACTCATAAGAGACACACCGGGGAATTCATCTTGGCCCTACGGTAGAGCTTAATGACACAGCTGACCAAGCTATGGGTGTGAACGCATTCCACTGTGGCTGGGGGGCGGCTCACCTTGAACAGCAAGGGCAGCAGCTGCAGCTGCTCTGGGACGGCAGTGGAGAAGGAACGTCCAGCACTGGCTATCAACCACTTCAGCACTGTACCGCAAGAACAGCAGCATGGTTTAGCTAGGCTATTCCTGGCACACCCACACACACGCTTCAGTGTTCCAGTGCGATCCCCTCCACACCTGTTTTGAGCAGCTTGATGGCCTGGGTCCTCTCGTCCTGCTCCCCGACATCGTTCTCCTCCACCACGTGGTTCTTGATCTCCTCGTCGCCCTCCGTCAGGGGCTTCAGCCGCAGCAGGATTCGCCCCGTGAAGTCGGCGATGCGCGGCGAGCTGGTGGGCTGCGTGTACGGCAGCTTGACGTCGATCATGAAGATGTATGTGAGCACGCTGGCGGGAGAAAGCCATAGTAGTATTATTATACATGTATGCATTTGTGCTCTAGGTGTTTGCTGCCTCTTCTCAGCATGCTGGTGAACCAGGACCAGACCCCACCTGCCGATGCGCTCCCGTACGTTCTTGTAGACCTGCGTGAGCTTGGGCTCCAGGTACTGCAGAAGTCTGTGGAGCAGCTCGGGCACGCGCCACTCCTGCTGAGCCAGGCCTCCCTGGAGCACGTACAGGCGGCTGGAACACACACACACACACGCACACACACACAAGCACGTGAGAACGTTGAGCATAGCTGCATTCAAAACACACACACAAAGACTCCGAGACAAATATGAAACTTTCTTATGCCTTTGGTTATTATAGCTCCAAGGGGTTCACAGATGAACCACCCCTGACCCCCACCCCCAATATAGCAGCCCAGTGTTTACAAGGGCGAGTGTAAGGCTGAGGCGGCTCCACTGACCCGGCATCGACGAACGAGCCCCCCTCTCCGTTGACGGGCGACTCCATCAGCATTTCAAACAGCCAGTGCAGCTTGCGTGGGTCTCTACTCTCCTGTAGCCACAAAGACAGCAACGTGAACCAGAGATGGTTGTCACAGGAAGGGCGGGGGGGGGAAAGAGAGAGAGAGAGAGAGAGAGAGAGAGAGAGAGAGAGAGAGAGAGCGCGCTTACGCAGGCAGTGGCGATGCAGGTGCCCCAGTCTGCGTATGTTTCCACTGTGATGTTGGACAGTGCGGTGCGCAGCAGGGGACACAGCAGCTCCCACAAACTCTCCACCTGTAGAGAGAGCCCAGCGGTTTCAATGACCAAGCGTGTGCCTCCGGGGACGCTCCAGATCCCCTGTAAACCTCCGTGGTGATTTTAAAACCCTGTTAATCCCCCACACCTTGTTGTAGCTCCAGTGCTTGCAGCCCCTGATGAGGCCAGAGATTATCTCGGCAACGCAGCGCTGCTTGCTCTCATGGGTGTCTGCCACCAGGCGCTCCATATGTGGCCGCAAGAGAGGCACAAATGCGTCGCCGAAGTTCCGGAAAAGTCCCTAAGAAGGCGAACAAGAAGGGTTTTTTTTTGTCCATGTGCTGTATAAGTGAAATAATGTGTTTCAACAGCTTCACAGATCTCACCTTGAAGAGGCAGAACCTGCGCGGACTGAACTTGTCTTTGCCTTTGCGATCCTCCAGTGAGAGGAACTCAATGAGCTGGTTGATGAACACGGGATCTGAAAAGTGGTCGTAGATAATCTGCTCTCGCTGTTATGGAGGATATAAACATTTCTTTTGTTAGTGGATGCAACAGCGATATTCTTTAGAACTAAAAACATCGTTGTTTTTGGCATATTTATTGGCACAGGGGTGAAAATCTGTACACATATACATTTTGTTTTTTTACTTAAACGTAGCGACAACAGTAAGTGAAGACTAGGTATTGGACTAGCAGGTGGCTTGTGAAAGCCTCTAGAGGCTGCCTTTGTTATGAGATAGTTTGCCTCATGTTCTCACAAACCTCATTCATCTCCTCTCTGGTCAGGTTCTGTTTGGGCTGCTCTTCGGGTGGTGCGTACATAATCAGCTTTCTACGAGGCAAATGACATGTATAAGGGGCCGTTACAGACGCACCAAAAGCACCCGAGTGAAACAAACTGGAGCAAACTAGATTGGAGTTGGGGGGCGAACAACAGGCATGACAACAGCATGCAAGAGCACCTTGGCCAGCTGTAATAGCCCCAGTGTGTCTTCTCCACAAACGCACACTGCTCCCAGTCTTGCTGCGAGCGAGGTAGATGGTCGCTGTGGTACTGGAGCCACCGGTTGTCTGCCCGGTCCCCTGCAATCATGGTGCACAGCTCCTTCTCTCCACCTTCCGGGGGGGGGGGAATAAGTGAAATCACCACTAGCCTTCAGGAACAACACAAACAGTGACTTCTACAGTTCATTATCATTTTGAGTGCTTACAGAGCTCAGGAGGACTGACGGGTACTTTCTTATGAGGCCTCTTCAACTGCTTCATGATCCCTGCCACGGCTGATATCGCCACCTAATGGGGAAATGTGGCCAGTTCAGCCAGGTTTCACAGGAGAGATGGGGCTGTGTTTCAACGAGGTCATTAAAGGAGGGCGCTAAATAAACACCTTGCGGACCAACAGGGAGTCGTGGTTGAGGCTTTTGACGAAGAAGAGGACAGCGGGCGCAGGGAGATCGTGGTCGTCCCTCAGCAGCAGGGAAAGGAAGCCGATCGTGATGTGCTCAAACTTCCAAGGCCTAAAACACCAAGCGCACAAGCGTTCACATACACACACACAGCAGTGAACTCAGAACCTCACAAACAGATACGCGCTATGTAAAATGTACTTACAGGTTTCTGTGGCTCAGGCAATCCAGTAGTTCACAGATGAGCTTTTCGTATTTCCTGTAAAATAAAATGATACTAGCAGTTTTAAAATATAATCAGACATTAACAATATGCATTAGGGTTGATGGATGTCTACTAAATTGGCATTGGATGATACAGTAATAAATCGTGACGGCCGTTAGAATTTTCTTAGCCTAATATATTACACGTCTAACTAAAAAAGAAATGAGATAATTAGAAATGATTGACAATCTATAAAATGTAAGTAGTAGTTCATATAAGCAGGTCAGGCAGAAGGCCTACTTATATTCACCCCTACTCATAGTTTCCTTACTGTATATAAATATAAATATAAATTTTATTATTAGACGATATGAATGGGATCTCGCTCACTCTCCCCGACACTCATAATGAACGTGGTGTGGACTCACTGTGAAGCCTCAGTGTTCTTGAGCTCCTGCCTCTGGACGGCCGCCACCACCTCCTCCTCAGACGGGATGGGCTCTGCAGGGACAGGGTTCCCGGCCACCATGAGTTGCCGTGCCACCGCACAGCACTCATCAGGGAGCTGAGGGCAAAAACAAAACAGCACATTAGCCCGGCCACATCTACATATTTTTACCCGTTTAAAAATGCCGCACTTTGTCCACAGTCCACTTTCCAGACTTGGATAGATTTGAACTAATTGGGTTGAAAATGTCCAGATTTGGGACAGTTACAAGACGCTTGTCCCTGTTTTGTATACTGCAGTTAAGCGCTGCGTTTAGTCACACACCTTGTCTTGCTTTGAAGGCCCACTCACACTCACTGCAGCCTGCACCAAACCATGGCAAACAATCTTTTGAATGTTTTTGTTTTAGACAATAGAATAGGGACAAAACATGACATTGACATTGTTCTCTGTGGGGTGGTATGCCTAGCCTCACAAGTCAATCCTGATCTTGCAAGCATCAGTTTCACTTTTCAGTAAGTTTTATAACGCTCTCCTCCCGCTGCCTGTGAATAACAGAACTGTATTGGTATTCCACTGTTGTTCCAAACATGAAGAGGTCGGATTATCATTTTTTTAAATGAGGATAAAGGGAAAGCTAAAACGCGACCTCCACCCACTGAGACAAAACAGCCGATCAACAAGTCCAGGTAGAGATACCTTCAACCTGTACACACGCTGACAGTGTTAGCCTGATTGAAATCAATTTGGACGGTTTTCTGAGTGTTTTGGTATTTTTAGGCTAATCGACTAGTCTAAATTGTAATTTTCGTTTAACCGACAGGGAAATTAGTTGCTAGGAACATTCCTAATGGGTATACAAGCTTCTAGTCCTCTAGCAAGGCTGCAGTAACAACACTTCCACAATCTGATCGTGTGGTGTTAATCTTACAGAGAAATTGATTCCAATGGTTTCATACTGCCGGTGGACCTTATCAGCCAGGTCATCAAACAGGCGGACAATGGACGGCTTCTCCAAGGACATGGCCGAGCTGAGGCCAGAGCGCACAATGGCCGGCCACGACTGCGCAATGCAGTCCCAGTCGTGCAAGTTTGCCAGGCACACACCACTGTGGTTCCCCAGAAGGCAGTACAAGGCTCCCTGGCGATACGAAGACAATAGAAGATATATTCAAATACTGCAACACTCGTTACACTTCAGCTCAACTGCGGTTTAATGCAACAGAGCAGCTCATGCAGCTGCTGGAATTGTCATACTTTGAACTGCTGCTGTGTGATGTCGCCACGGTCTGGATTGAGGAATTCAAGGACATGGGGGATCAAGTCTCTGCAGCAGAAGTTATAGGTCCCCAGGGCAGAGAACAAAACACTCTGAGCTTTACTGCGCACCTGCATGACAGCATAACAAGGCTCAATTAACATGGCAGTTCTCTGCTTCCAGTGGCTTGATACAGAAGAGTGATAGCAGACATTTCTCTCACCTGACTGTAAGTGCTTGTGGAAAGCCTTAGCAGATCTCTCATGAGCTGTTGGTGAACGCTCCTGTATTGGCATCCTTCCACGGTCAATTTACGCAACTGATAAGCCACAAGGAATTACACAGTTAGAAATCAGGAAATAGACTAATTTCATCTCTTCAGAATGTTGTTTTAGTTCAAATGTGCGATTTGCTGCAGAGATGTGAACATCTTATTTACCTCGTGCTGGAGCATCACTCTATCTATAAGCAGAGCCCTAATGTGCTGCTTTCTGCCATGAAGCTGTAAAAGAAGAAAAAAAAGAATACATACATATATATGCATACATATATATATATATATATATATATATATATATATACATACATACACACACACAACCTATATCTAGTATGTTCCAATACATGTTTTATGCTTTGAATAGATCAATAAATAAGCAAATGTGCCACAGTAACTGGACAATTAAACAGAAAGGTTCAATAAAAGGAAATTAAATGTCTGATATCTCACTCTGTTCTCCATGGATTTCTTCACAAGGTTGAAGCTCTTCCAGCGGGAGTCAAACTCATGTTTGTGAGAGCCTTTAAAGTGCAACAGGTCGCTGATAATCTGTGACGGATAATGTCAAGTTGAACACAGATAGTGTGCATCGCAAGGGGGCGCTTTGACTCTAGAGAACGGTATCTGGGATCTACCTTGATAATGGAGAACAGAGACTTCGTGTCATCCTCAGAGTGCTCCAGAATGTAGTCTGGAAAAAAGCGGTAAGCAAACAGTCAGCATCAAGTGTGGCAGGGAGATAATCTTACATTTTGAGATCTGTGATGTTAACTTGTCAGTGTGAATGTCGGGGAGCTGGACGTTGATGCGTCTATAAACAAGCGTGACGTGAAGAGAAAACTTACGCAGCAGTTGTTGCATCACGCCACAGATGGCATCTCTGTAGTTCTCTCTGGACGCATCTGGAAACACATGTCAAGTTACAGCCCACTGCATCCAGAATCACGAACACAGCCATTAGCACCCAAGAGCTCTGGCCTGATGACTGAACGCACCAGGTCCAGACTAATATTAATTTGGATGCATTCATATGTTCTTTCATATTTAATACATTTACCCCTTCATCAAACCAGAATATTTATCTATTTTCTTCCAATATAATAAACTATATATATATATTCATATATGTTTCCTTACCATAATCTATCCCTAAATAGAGGGTGGTCTCCGCTAGATTCACCGTACTTTGGACTCTGATGGAAATAGAAAGAATCAAGCCTCAAGATTAAACAGACTTTGAGGCAAACATCTCATTGTTTAGTTAAGTGGGCTAGAGGTCAGTGAGTGATGCATGCCATACAGGACCAGAGGTTCCCAACCTCAAACACAAAGATCCATGACTGAAAGCTAATGCTAACAAAGCCCTTGCAGACTTCTTAATTTACCAGTAACTGAAAGGTCCTTGAACCCTAACGTGGAAATGCTCAATCTAACATGTAAACATGAAAAGGTACTTACAGCTCAGGGACGGGCTCTCCTTTCAGTGGGGGCATCAGACCCCCAGCTCCCAGGAGACAGTGTTGCACAATGGCCAGGCTCTGCAGGACATCATCTCTGGAGATGGTGAGGGAGTGGCAGAAGAAGGAATACAACAAGGCGTTAGCAAGAAGATGCTCATAGCATACTGCGGGTGTGGTACCCAATGTTGTGCAAGAGGCAGATGGGAGCCCACGATTAGCCTGACTAGTGTGGCTGACCTGCTCATGTCCTGCTCCCCCTGGGCAAACCTCTGAAGGCGCTTCAGCTCTGGCTGGAGGATCAGGTCCAGTATGTAGAAAACAAAGGAGGTCTCCTCCACGCTGGGCACATGCCACTTGATGTCCAGGTTCCACAAATCTCCAGGTCGACCCCAGTCCTAACGCACAAGGAAAACCATTCACCACTGTGCCTGCACATGCCTTGCTTTTGTTCTGAAGAGACGGTAAGTGTCCACATCATGTCTTTAATAGTCGCATAGTAACGTTGATTATCAGCTCTGTAAACTCTGGAAGGGACTCATGGGTAAAGTAAAACAGACATGAAGAGAAGGCTGACTGACCACGCTACCGTGCACGCCAGCCCTACAGCAGGCAACTGAGAGCAGCTAGCGAGACATCTTATCTGGCCTGAGGTGCAGCACAGATGCTAATCCAGCCAAGTTAGTGCTTGCATTGCCTGCAGTGGGGAGGAGATATAATGGGATGGAGCCCTTTTCAATCACTAACTGGCCCTCGAGAGGCCCATGTAGTGCTTATCAGTTCCATTTTCTAACTATAAACATTTGGGGAAAATTTGGATATTACATTTTTTTTTCAATTTTGTTTTGCTTTAAGTCAGTATGGAACATTGACTAAATGTAAAATTTCATTTGGACTCATTTATTCAATACTTCGCTGAGCTGGCGTGTTCAACCAAATTGGATGTGCATACAAATTCACAGAACATTTGTCATTTCATCAGAGCTTGGTATGAGCAATGCGCGTGCATGCGTCTTGAGACGCTCTATTCAAACCCAATCCAGACCCGACATGCGACCAGACAGTACCTTGATGGCGAGGTAGCCATCCTGGGGGGGCTGCTGGAAGCCTCCTGGCACACTGCAGTATTCCGTGGGATAGATGAGTGCGGAGGAGCGGAGGATGTGATGCAGCAGGTTGCATGCCAGCGTGTAGCCCTGCTTACACTTCAGGTGCAGCGTCAGCTGCAGGATCTGGACCAGCTCAGAGCGATAGAGGAGGATCTTGCTGCCGTCCACTCGAGTTACCTGAGGTGCGACGGCATCATACGTTAGTACGTACTTCTGGAAGGCAAGGAAAACACAACACTGCATTCACGGTGAAACTAAGTCACCTCAGACAGTAACTGAAGGTTCCACAACAACTCCTTGTCAAGCTCTTCCTCATTCAGCACTTCCTCATCTGGGGGAAATAAAATACACATATATATTTATATTATAAGCGCTGGCTAATGTGTATTGCACCTCAAATCCTCTGCAAGAGACTTCATTTATATCTGCTGAGTACTTACTAATGGCTATTTGGTTTATGGCGTTGCAGCAGTGTGGCACGAAACGTTTTAGAGACTCTGTAGGGTGACACTGAAAACAAACAAAAGCAACAGAGGGTGAGGTGCACACGGATCAGACACTGGTAGCATTATACTGTGTATTGGGTATATAGTTCAATAACCATGGTGGCACATGGGACGCATAGCGCTTTCTCTACGTCATTGCATTCACACCAGAAGGGGTGTGTTTTACCCCCGCACGGCCAGGCAGAGCTGGCTCTACTGGATATGCACAGTGACCTGTCAAAAACATGTACACAACAACCCAAATAATCCCAACCGTACTGTTTCTCCAATTTCACAATTGAATCTCGCCCACTCGGAACGGCAGCAGGTAATAGGCTGAACAGAAACAATAGGCTGCATTACTAGATGCTTTCACGTCCAAACAGACAGCACACACTCAGACGTAAACAGGCGATGAGGGAATATATCATCCCATTGTCCTTGTATAATACAAAACTAGCATTGTGCTGGTGTGTAAAAAGCCATTGATTAAGTACGGAGCCCTTTCAAAGCAAATACACTAGGACTGGGCTCGAAGACAAACCTTAGAAGCAGCTCTGCACATGTCAGCCACCATTCTCCCAGCAACACGAGTCTCAAAGATGTTGCTGGTGGCAAAGTTGAAAACCTTTTCCAGAGCAACCTTAAAAAAAAAAAATATATATATAACAATCATCAATGTTAGAGATGTGTCTGTTGTCACTTATTAGATCAGTGCACTGAGGGGGCTCCAGAGTGCTACTGGACTGTAGTGTGGTGGTCCTTACCTTAAACATGTCCATGGAGCACTGTGTGAGGATGGTGCTGAAGGTGGAGGACAGGCCCAGCTCTACCAGGCTCTCCAAGTGAGTCATCTTCTCTGTCTCCGTCTCCTCGCGCGTCTGCTCCAGAGTGCTGCTGTCGATCAGGGCGAAGCACCTGCAGCGCGCACGCACACACACACAACCACTGATTGGCTCATTGATGACAGACAGCGGTTTTTCACTGGCGGAATGACACGGGAATACGTTGATCCTGAATGTAGTTCCAACCAGTGGAAAAGTGAGAAAGCCACAGCCGTGACTGGTCATGAAGGTAATTTTACTGCAGCCCGTGCGGGCTAGACGATTCACGCCTGATGAGGAGTGTGTCTCCGACCTCTCATGATACAGCTGTGGCACATAAACGCTATTCACCAGGCCTACTGCTTACCTATCCATGAACTGCAGAACAAAGTCTTCGAACTCCGCTGAAGCTGAGCACATCTCTCTTTCTGCCTGCAAGTCAAAAAACAAAGACACGCCGTGTCACCAAAGAGCGTCGCCGTAGCGGCGCGCCCGTGTGCCACCCACTCGCCGCCACTGACCTCGGTTAAGTCGGTTCTTTCGTGCAGAGCGGATGAGCAGTCGACCAAAGGCACGAGAGTCACAAACGTGGCGATGAACTGGAATGTAATCTGTAGGGGAGGGGTGGGCACAGGCGTGGCATTCTCATCAGGAAAACCAACACAAGAGGAGCATTCAAAACCAGCGGCGGGTCACCAGCTCACCATGCACTTGCTGAAGTCATTGGGGTCCACCCCGGGCAGGGCCCGCATGAGCAGGGGCAGCATGTGTGCAGGGCCCTCAGGGAAGTGTGGGCCTCCAGACACGAGGCTCCGCGCCACGCCGATCATGCAGCTCAGCGTGGCTGTTAGCTGGTGGGGCTCTGTTAGAGTCTCCATGGCCGGGTATGTCCTATGGAAGATGAGACCAATGAGAAACATTAACCCTGTGGCTGAAAAGAAAGATTCAAAAACATGCTCGTTTGAGTTTCAAACGCTGAATGGTTTGCAATCCTCTTGCCTTCTCATACCCATGAAGATATAATAGGCTTGGGCTGTTCACTACCCCCACACTATTTATCACAGTCGTTAGTCAGATCACTGGCCCAACTATTGCTCTCATCTTAATTTGCACTCGGATTATCGTGTGGAAACCCTGGTCGCTTTAAAATTCACACCAATCAGCATGTGTGCTGACATTGAAGTCAACCATATTTCAAAATGGTGGTTGAGCTGGTGAAGTGATAAATGCAGCTGTAGCAACCTGCGTTATAGTTCGGTAAAGCAGAGAGCCAGGGCATGAGACGATATGCACCGGTGAATGCGTCTGTGTGTGCGTGTTAGAGAGGGGAAGAGAAGGTGAGCAGCCTAATCACAGCAACAGATAGCGTATTGCACGCAATGTCTCGGGATATATTTACATCGTGATGTCTGTCAGCCAACCCTACTAGGCAGCCCACACTGGCCACAACCCAGCGAGGCACACTCACTTCTCCAGGACCGGGGGAATGACCAGCTGTGGCCTCATGAGTGCCAGGTTCTGCAGGGCCTGGGCTGCATCCAGGCTGCCCGTCTTGCTGAACATGGCCAGCAGCACGGGCTGCATCATGCTCTCCACGAAGGCCGTGATGTCCTGCTCCGTCAGCTTGTGGCTGTCCGGCACGGCCGTCAGCCACGACGGCTTCCGGTAGCGCTCGCGGTGCAGCCGCCGCACCACGCTGGCCGGGAGACGCTGCAGGAGCTTCATCAGCTTCATCTATCCGGGTGTGTGTGTGTGGTGGTGGGTGGGGGGGGCACAAAACACAGATACATGTGACTTGAGTCCCTGCTGGTCGGGACAAATGCAGGCGTAGCGAGCAACAGAGACGTCATGCAGATAATAAACTACAAAATGCGCCACGCTCGTGTTTGCTGGTCATATTTTTATACATATAGTTTGCTTTGTGAAAAATATATGTACAAGTATGTA
>JAODUH010013555.1:0-10554 GCA_027564835.1 Typhlichthys subterraneus | reverse complement strand
CCCCCCCCCCCAACCGGGCACCAAAGACACCAAACAATGGAATATCTCATCCCATACATAAACATGGATTATATATTGGAGGAAAGAAACTCGAGGGATTCATTAGATGTTGGCTTTACTTTAGGCATGCTAATGCCTATGATGCAATATATATTGTTGTCACAAAGCATGGCTCAAAATAGCTGCAATGTAAAATAACCATGATGCATCATTTGCCATTTGTGACCAAGACGACAGCCAACAGAGATATTTGATAACTTGTTTCTCAACTAAGCAGGTTCTCTGGTCATGACCAGTCTATTAGCCAAGATCATACAGGTCAGGTCAGGACACACACAAACACATCACCACAACCAAAACCAATTGTGTGTTAGCGAGACTAGGCCTACTACTAACCTTAGGAATATAGGGGTCCCAGTCGATATAGCCAATGTTATCACTGGCTAAACGAGCAAAGAGGTTGACCAGATGCTATACAAATAAAGAAGAATATAATCAGACAGACAGTCAACAGACAATAGAGAATGTTTTTTGAGGTTTTGTGCACATATAAACACCACGTACCACTTCCCATCCTGGGAGATTCTGCACAGACACCCACAAACTGATCAGCTCATCAAACCACAACCTATTGGATAAGAAAGAGCACAGCATCCTCACTGAACTGTACACATATACAATACCGGTCAAAAGTTTTAGAACCCCCCAGTTTTTCCCAGTATATTATTGAAATTCAAGCAGTTCAAGTCCAATGAATAGCTTGAAATAGTACAAAGGTAAGTGGTGAACTGCCAGAGGTTAAAAAAAATGGTAAGGTTACCAAAATCTGAAAAATAATGTACATTTCAGAATTACACCAAAAAATGCCTTTTTCAGGGAACAAATTGGTTAACAACTTAAAGCTATTCTGCAGCAACGGTTGATCAAGCCTTGAACATTGGTGCTACCAACTCCCACAAGGTTTCCAACTTGCCTTGATTACTTAGAACCCCCCCCCCAGTCTCCATAAAAGTAGTGTGTGAACACACACTGTGGTACCATACCCTAGTGAGCATTTTTTCAACAGTATTGTATTGCAGAAAGTTGTGTTGCTATAAAAATGACACAAAAAAGGCAATTAACAATGGAAGACAGACAGACCATCATACCACTTAAAAATGTAGGTCTTTCCTACATAGAAATGGCCAAGAAAGTTAAGGTGTCAGTGAGTCCACAGACTTGAACCCCATTGAGCTGGTTTGGGATGAATTGGACAGAAGAGGGAAAGCAAAGAAACCATAGCAACCAAGTGCCATACATGTATGGGAACTTATGCAACAGAGAATACCTTTCTGAAGAACATTTGATTTCCATTGCTGAAAGAATGCCATGAGTGTGTTTAGCTGTTATATCTGCCAAAGGTGGATACTTTGAGGAGTCAAAAGTTTAGAATACATTTTCGTTTATAAATTGATTCCATGATTTATTGTTTAACTCCAGTTGTTTATTTGTTCTACGCTTTCATTTCAGAGTACCATGACACATTAAACTGCATGAATTCCAATAAAAACATGGAAGAATTTGGGTGTTCTAAAACCTTTGACCGGTAATGTATATGCATACATGCTAACAACGGCAGGATCACTGCCGTGGAGTGAACTCACTTGAAGCCCTTGTGGTGCAGCGCAGGGGGCAACGTAGTGGGGAGAAAGAGCTCAAAGTAGCTGATAGCCCTCTGCATGGTGACATCAAATGGGCAGAGGAGGGGCCTCCACTCCTCCAGCATCTCCTGAGTAGCAGACTCCGGGAAGTAGCTTTATAACGAGACAGACAATTAGCATTGGACTTTGGATTTATGGCTACAGTTATACATGTATGTGGTTGCAGGTGTGGAGAACCTGTCCTTCAAGTCTATATGCAGTCTATAATGGGAAAAGCAATCCACTAGTGATTGGTAATAGTATTTCATTAACTGGGGCCATATCTAACAGTTTAGTCAGTGTTAAACATTAAAGTACTCATGACTCAGCAGCTGTTGTGTTTGTCGGGCATGATTTTAAGATATTTGCAGGCTAAATCCCATGGTGCCACCAGAATCACTAAACATTTTGGGGTTATCGTGTGCTTGACCAAACCCAGGCCATCATTTCAGTTCCCTTGCAGGATTAGACTGCTTCCAAACTACAACGCATCTTTTTGACAATCCAATGATCTGTAGCGGCAAGGCACACAAAAACACATAAGACACACAGACACACCTCAGAGTAGCAGGAAACTCACTAGACAGAATTAGACAAGATAATAGGATTATCAGCCTAAGTGCAAAGTGAGGGACTGAGCTATGGTGCATGTCCCAGATATGCATGCCTCAGTTTATCACATTCAAGAACATATTATTTGGCATGATATGGGTTCAGAGAGAGATACATTATAGGCTGTTTCACCTGCAATGTCGTCAATCACAATGCAATCTACACTCAGCAACAGACATTTTCTTCTGTGCCGAGTAGCTGAGCTGGCAAAATAAATCTTTTGACATGATCTCACTGCTTGTCATTGTAGTACAGTCAGTGACAGGAAGGCTCAGATACGCAATGAATCATGCTTACAGACGTTTAAAGGTTCTGACGGTCAGAGGGTTCAGGATCATGCCCTACAGCACCCTACAAAACAGACAGACAGACAGACATACAGATTATACTTACGGTCGGCAGCTTTTAATAAGTGTTTTCAAAACACCTTCCACGGAGCTGGAATGAAAAGAAATGTAAGGGACAGCTCTAGTGAGATGTTAAAAAAATATACAATTTTAAAAGACAAACTCCAAAAACATTGATGTTAAGTGACAATCAAACAAGGACCACACAAATGCAATTAGACTTAGTCTGACTGCATGCACACAAATCTGATCAGTCTTCCAAAACAAATCGTAAGGGTCTGGTGTATAACAAGGTAAACTGTGATTAAATGGAACTGCAAGAGAAACACTTATTTTTCTGGCTGTCCAAATGCAAATAAACAGTACAGCAGCAGAATGCTCATCTGGACAATTCATTATTTGTTCAGTTCAAATGCGTGTGCGAAGGTGCATGCAAGGTAAAGTGATCACCAAGCGTGTCTGTGACTGCAGCTCGGTAAAAGATAGCTCAAGAAATTCCCATATGAATGCATTTTGTAATGTAATGTTAACAGTTGGTGAGAGATGCAGATACGAGTAATAGATTGTTGGTGGCACCTGCTCAAACTGTATAAACCAGGCCTGGTAAACCACTACATACCCAAGTGAGCATGACCTGACACATTAATAAAAATCTTAATTCTCACTCCACATCTTCAGATCAGCATATGGACTCGCCAATATTTAAACTGACCACACTGGCCATTTAGAATGGGGACATGGATTTACATTTCATGACCTGGAAATATGCCTCAGGGATTTGATTCTAGCTAAGTGTTAATGGTAAAGATGGGTTTGGCTGAATAATCTGGAACTGTGGCATTTGTGGCATTTTATTAACGGCACCCTTGGATAAGCAGTTACGCATACAGATGCAGCACCTTTCTGGGTGGCATTTTAGGTTCTGGTTTATTCACTGCTGCAAACATCTGTTTGAAATGGTTTGTACTTCTACTTTCGTACTGTATGTGTAAGCAACTTCTGACATGTTTACAATCACAGACAGACTGCAAAGGTAGGACTCTGACAACAGTGTTGCGAGCTCTAGACCAGTGTAACCTCAACATTAATCCCACCAATCTGCTCAAACGTAAACAATTTCATGAATTAATGTCATATAGTAGTCTGCCTACCATTAGTCTCACAGGGCCAGAGATCTATGTTGTCAATGTGTTGTATATGCCTGGCCACGGAAGACTACCCTACTAATGTCGCCCTGTCAACCAGAATGTTACCTAATGTTTTAACACTCTAAGACTGTAAGGTCACAACACACGGGCTATAGAGCAACATCATATTCATGTGCTACAAATCCAACAACAGGAGCATTGCCAAAACTGTGTGTGCTGGTACTTAAAAGCACAAGAAGGAAGATGTAACCCCACATGAGATGAGGAGCTTTTGCTGGGCGCAACAAGTGCAATCTTCTCACAACATCCCACAATGGGAGTAATCATAGTAATGCTGGGATTATGATATAACAACAAGCATATTAACATCATAAAGTTTACTTTTATAAATATGTAGATACATACAATTCAGAGAGCATATCCCTCTTGCACTGTCACTATTACATTTTAAGTCTGTGCAAAAATGCATGTATTAAAGGAAATCCTGTCTGAAAGAATACATGTGTTATTTTGACCAAAGCACAGTGCATATAGTGCTAATTAGTTTGGTTTTGATTTATGTAAACTAATATTGTGACAGATTAACAAACAACATCTAACAAAATATGTTGTGCAAGAAAATACAATGGACATCACAGCTGAGATGGGGGAAGGGGGGTGGATACATGTAGAGTTTCAAATCTGTTCAGTTTCATTCCCTCCTGAAAACCGCTTTATGTAGTGACATATCTTATGTCACTGCATGGATGACAATACAGACTACATGACCACAGTATAAAAATCCACCTCACATGAGCAGTATTTTCCTTGTCATGTCATTAGCCTGGCATTCTCCACAGGCTAATTGCTCCAGTGGACTTCGGGTCCACAGAAAACACTTTCTGCACCATTTCTATTCTGTAACAGTCGGGATTATCTTTTTATGCATAGTGTTTGACAAACTACACTAATTTACCTGTCTAGTCAGAGTATTTACACCAGTTACTGCCCCCACCCCTGCACCAGTTAGAAGGATAACCTCTTAATTTTTGAGAAAGGTTCAAATGGAGGTTCTACAGACAGACAATACTGTACAATCACGGCTTCAACTTTTCTCCAAGGGACTTTGACAACCGACTAACTGGGAAACAAAAATGTCTTTGTGAAAATGGCTGATATTAACCATACGTATATTGTTTTTGTTTAGTTTTGTTTTTGGTTTATACCGTCACTGGCATTCAGGAGGGGATAAAACAGAACGGAGGTTACGGAAGTAGACTAAGGTGCGGGATTGATACTAGGGGAGATTAACCTACAAATTCTAGTATGTGCATGTCTTGATTTTGTTAGCATAGGCTCAATCACTTTCTGTCCTACCACTGGCAGTAGTCCATGAATTCACAGAAATATAGTTACATCCGTAACTTCCGTTAGCTGCAGTGCGACAGTCTCCAATATGAGTGAAATGTTAACATTGATATGGTATACTGACTTTATCCCTGTCACATTGAACAAGCTGAGTGGGTGTGGCTGGTGTGTTTTCTTTTAAGTTTTCACATGCAGCATCATACTAAAAAAACAAATTCCTCAAAGGATGACTTCAAAGTAAACACAAAGAGAAGTATTGTCCTTACCACCTCTGAAACAATCTAATCATTATGATTTTAAACGAGGATGAACGAGGCCGTGGAGAACTGAATGTGAGAGGAGACAAAGGCATAAAGAACACATTCAGCAAACTTCAAAATGCCAAATCACTCTAAACAGTCTATTCATTTATTAATCACCATGTTCTACTTGAAACTATCAACTGTGGTGTTAATAAATATGGTTTTAAACAAACAAGCTGGCAGCCTGCTTTTCTCTGCCGTAATGATGATGCTGGCAAGGCATTGTGAGAAACATACAATGTTGTCATAGCACCATAAAAGAGCACCTCGCACTGCTTGCTGGGAAAATGGCGAAAGGGTATGCGCCCAAAGTGGCTTGGAGGGCACAGGGGAATGGGAACAGTTTGCCAGATGTGTTCTGTCCTCAAATTGTAAAAACTGCTTAACTGAAATACATCTTTATTAAAAAATAATTAAGTACACTTATTAGAAGTCAGAAAACATTTGGCAAACCTAACATGGGGTATAACTATTATTTAAAAGAAATCATAATGAATGAACTTTTTGAAAACTAAAATACAAAGTTTAAAAAAACACGAATAGTTTCCAACAGTAATGTTTCATTGCTGATGATCCTTTGTGAAGGTTTCATTACACATTAAAAACAAATAAAGTGTATGCGTTTTAAGGTGTTCTCTACCTTGTACTTTTTGCATAATAATCATAATTTTCTGATTGTTACAGAAATATATATATTTTTTTTTACAACATAAACATAATACATAACTGAATGTAAACGAGATAGAGGGTGCTTACTTGGGAAACCAGTTGAGACCTAAATGCTCTGTCTTGGAGTATAGAATCCGGTCCTGCAGCTCATATAGAGGTCTCCAGGGCAACTCCAGGTTCTCTCTAGATAGCAGTTCTTTTTTTCTGGTGGGTAACCAAATTGAAATGAGTACATTTGGTTAAGAGAAAATAACATTGTTTTTATTATAATAATTAATTCAGATCAACCATTAGCATAGGCATAGCACCTGTCAGCGCTTAACAGAAGATTTGGAAGACAAAGAAGTTGGATATTTAATGAGGATGTCTTTGATGTTTGCTAGAGCCCGTTCTTACTTAAGAAGGTTGATAAGGAGGCGAGCCAGGCCCTGCATCATACTGATCTCCAGATCGGGAACTGTAACTAGCTCGTAAAGCAGCTTGATAAAAAGAACATGGTCCTCTTTGCTGAACTTCCGTCCATACAGACGCATGTACCTAAAGAGGTATAACAAATACATCATTTTTATGAAAACAATTCATTACAAAATACATGTAATGTTTTTTTTTTATGCTAGTGAATTACATACAGTAAATGATGCCATTTCATGTGGGAATTAAATGTACAATTGAAACAATGTTTTAAAAATAAATTATAGCATTACTGAATGAGCACACTTTATATTCAGATAGTTTAGCTGGGTTAATGAAAGTTGTTTCCAATGAAATAATTGCATCTCTGTAACTACTACAGTACCAAAACACCAGCAAACAGAATCTAGGTCAGCCTGAAAGCAGATGTTCCATGTCTCTGAGCAGGCTGTGACTCACTATAGGAGTTATTTGGCAGCAAGAGTACTGCAATGGATTAATGACAAGCCAACAACCATCTAGATATAAACAACAAAACTATGTCTATGTGAGCCCTGTTTTAGTCACTTCTACATTGTTGTGAATAATGAATATAATTGTTGCCTTACAAAAAAGATGTGTGTAAATGTGTTATATTTTAAAAAAGTGACAGGACTGAAACAAGATATCAATATACGAGTTTGTTTCTCTCTGACTCCCCTTAGACTGTTACAAACACAAACGTCTCTTATCACCAACAGCAGCAAGTTGAGGACCTGACGTGACCGGCCAGTTACTTTGTAATTTCATAATGTTTACATTCTATAAACTGCAAAACAGGTGGCCTTAACCAAAGTTCATATGTGTGTCTCTGCCTTAACCATGTATTTTAGGAGGTCAATTGGTTGCGTAACCTTTTGGGTAAGATAAAAACATGGAAATGGAAGCAAAAACCATTGATGATTGAAAAGTACGTTTGACACATCGTGAACAACATTAAATAGCTAGCAAATTAGTAAAGTTACAGTACGGTTTCAGCAAATTACGGTACCTCACAGTAAGTAAAAGTGCTATTATTGTCACATACAGGTACATATAGCGACATTCGCCCTCTGTATTTAACCCATCCCTCAAGGGAACAGTAACTGTTACAGTATCGTACCGGTCACGGTACTTTACCGTAGAGTAACGGTATGACACAAGTACGGTAGTGTGGACAGTGTCAGCTTGTGAGACAACAAACGAAACATGGTATGACCACATTCCAGTTGTTAGTGGTTTAAAATACAGTGATTTAAATTAACAATTGATTTAATAAAGCTGATACGTTACTGTTAAGTCAGTGAACTTACGTGGAAAGTTTCCTGGTCCAAAACAGCACACCCGGCCATATTTCTCTGAGCTGGACTGCTCGACCCAAGTTTGCTTTGATTTTACTCAAAACAACATTTGATTCATCGTCTAATCTCTCCGCGTATGGCAGAAGTTTGTTATATACAATGTCTTTCTGAGGGACAAATCCTAATGTATCAGATGCAGCTTTTTTCATATTAGAAAATACCAACGTAGCTAGCTCACTAGCTAAATTAATTTGGCCGTTTCTTGGTGTCCCGGTACCGTACGGTACTCGTTGATATGCTATCTAGGCAATAGAAGCACCAGTCACCAGTCAATCTCTCAGACAGCTATCTCTATGTGACTTATTTGTCAGATATATGTAGTAGCAATCCACACACCAGCAGCACAAGTTATCAGTGTGTCACGCTAGCTAGCTAAAGTTAGCAGTCAATACCGTAACCGTCATGTCATCGCACTGAAATGTTAAGGCTAACAAAGTAAAGTAAGTCCATAGAATGCGTTGGCACTCGCAATATTCTCTTATCGCAAACAAAATATCATACAAAAATCGATGTAAGCTATATATTCTGTGTAACAAAAAAACATTCACCAAATTATGAAAGACAGTTAATGTCGAGAGATTCGTCCAGTAACTGCAAAGTGCTCACGCCAACCAGGGCATAACGGGGCATTAGCTTTGTCGTCATATCCGCTATTTTAAAAACTACAGTTCCCAACAAACGATACGCCACATCGTTCATGCACGCATCTGATGCCAGGCTGCGTAACCTAATACGTCCATGACCGTGTGCGTAACATTTGGGCAAGTGCCACCTTCACGTGCTTGTCGGAGGTTCCTATTTCTTTCTACGTGTGAAGTCATAATGGCGCGTAGGCTACGGCATGTTCACATTGTCGAAGTTAAAATAAAAATGAGCAAAAATGCAGATATGCGCGTATTAAAAGGTTAGTTAGGCTATAATTGTTTGTATACCAAAAAACACGTGAACTTCATGTCCAGTTCTTGAAAACATATATCAGACATTATGCAACAGCGACCTCTGTCTGAGATCAGATCATATATGTCTGCGGTAAACTTGGTGCCACAACCTTTCACCGCTGCGATGGATGAAGTTTTTATGCGGGTGATGGAATAAATGGCATAGAAAAGGACTCCAACTGGGCCACGAACAAGTGCAATGTTTACTGGTAACAATCTAATGTGGCTGTATGACATTCAGTTTGCCAGGATTGCTGGATACATTGTTGCACATATAGCCTATTGTGTAGGGGTATTGCTAAATGTTGCTGTCCACGGTACTCGGCAGCATCTACACACCTAAATATATACTAACTAAATATATACTAACTCATGTCTAGGATTCATAGAACTGCTTGGATTCCTCCCTCTGGCCTTTTCTATAGGTTTACTGTCCTCTGGTGGGAAAGGGAATAATTGCAGTTCTTTCATTCGTTTCCAGGCAACCTGTTGTATCATGATGGGGAATTTCCTGAAACACTGTATTTGGTCCACCTGCACCTTATTGCAGGCTAGACTTTATTATGTGCTTTTTTTTTACACTTAGGTATAGTTTACAAATTATTTTACAGTTCAGAAGTGTATGGAAGTTTATTTGGCAGCAAGATGATGGTGATTGAGAAGCTCAGTTTGACCTCTGATAAACTGACATCTCACCGACAGTTGGCATGCTGTCCTTTTTACTGTGGCATACCGTTTCGTTGCAAGGATCTAATGATTTACAATCATATGGACACTAAGCAGAAGGTAGGCCTACAGTGAAATGGAGGTGGATTAGGTTCACTTTAATTGCTATTATAATATGTAGGTGTGTTCAATTCGTCAACTACAGCCTCTGCTACTAACCGGTCACCACGGGGAAATAACTGCCATGGTTTTTGGAACAGGTAGCAAGCCTGTCTACCTCTGCTCTGCCTCTGCAGATTATGTCATTGTCTGGGATATAGAACTGTGTCAGAAAAGAACACGGGAGGGTAAGAACAACATAGTGTGCTATTATGATTTGTAACCTACAATATACAATAATGTTAACAATTGTAGTTTATTCCACAAGTAGCCAACTGTGTTGTATTGATTTAGGAAGGGTGGAAATTATTAGTTACCTGTCCCTAACAATTTAATGTGCACACACATTGACCTAATGTGTCCAATCAGCCATTATCTGGCAGTTTTACTAATGTATTAAACTGTCATAGCAATATTTATTCGGAAGCAATTAGCGTATTTACATATTTTGAAGTTGTGGAATTCTTAAGTGTCATTACAAACATACCATTTATTTATGTACATTTTCCCTGCCAGTTACTTCTAAGTTCTGACCATTTATTGTGTTTGCAGGCAGAGTTGCATCCGGAACAGTGATTGCTACATCACTTGGTGAAGTAGTGCATCTTACTTTTTGTTTCTCTGATGAACGTGTAGCTGCTTGTTCTGGAACAGCCGTATATATACTGAGCTCAAAGGTACAGTATAGCCTGTTGTATATTACTGAAGTACTAACTCTCCAATCTATTCAGAATGAAGCACCAAGACCTTGATGACAAAATAAGAAAGCACATTCATGTACAAGTATTAATCCATCCATCCGTCGTCATCCGCTTATCCGGAGTCTGGTCGCGGGGGCAGCAGCTCCAGCAGGGGACCCCAAACCTCCCTTTCCCGAGCCACATTGGAAAGCTCTGA
>JAODUH010013554.1:2445-47391 GCA_027564835.1 Typhlichthys subterraneus | reverse complement strand
AGATCAGGCGCTCTGTAATCTCTACCACAAGGTCAGATCAGGCGCTCTGTGAGCTCTACCACAAGGTCAGATCAGGCGCTCTGTGAGCTCTACCACAAGGTCAGATCAGGCGCTCTGTAATCTCTACCACAAGGTCAGATCAGGCGCTCTGTGAGCTCTACCACAAGGTCAGATCAGGCTCTGTGAGCTCTACCACAAGGTCAGCTCAGGCTCTGTGAGCTCTACCACAAGGTCAGATCAGGCTCTGTGAAAACCTGCTGCTCCTTTATGGCGATTGTTAACATTCAAAGTGAGTTTGCTGTTCCCCATATAGTACCAGTTACATATACATACCTGCCAACATTAAGCAGTGAAAAGAGGGAGATTTTCCAGGTTATGTACAAATGGCCTACCATCAGAGCCCCACCCCATATAACCCTAAATACAATGATGGTCAAGTAAATCTATAACCACAAATTGCCTACATACAGTAAATAGCCAAAAGTGCAAACATTGTGAGAGATTTAAGAGCAGGTGTTGCAGAGGGGGGTGGATGCGCACAGCATTGTGACGATTGACACCTTTTTTTAGATGCTGTACACTAAAAAAGTTGTTTAAATTGCAAATAAGAACCCTTAAACACATTAAGTAACACGTTTGAAACATGCAGCACGAGCTGGTGGCAACTCAGTCAGCCAGCGCTTTGCTCTGCATGGTGCAATGAAAACCCATTGGTTAGCAGCGCAAAGTAATGTGTTTCAGAGCGCAGCGGTGCCATTATCGCGTGATCAAACACTCTGACTCGTCGTGACATCACGTCGCTGTCATTTGTCCTGTTCCCAGTTGGTGTATGAGCACAAGGCCGTGGTTATCCAGCGGTGGGTAAGAGGCTGGCTGGCCCGGCGACACTACAGGTGCACGCTGGCAGCTATAGTCCTGGTGCAGAACTGCGTGCGCTGCATGAGGGCCAAGAGGCAGCTGAAGAGGCTGAAGGTGGAGGCGCGCTCCGTGGAGCACTTCAAGAAGCTCAATGTTGGCATGGAGAACAAGATCATACAGCTGCAGCGCAAGGTCGACGAGCAGGTGCGGACATAATAGTATAGTTAATGAAGTGACTGAGACCGCCTAAGTCATATAAAATGGTCCTTGCCACTGATTCAATGTGACGTTGTATTAACAGTATAGAAGAATACCAGGTGACAAATCAGTAGATATTGTTAAATGGCTGAACCTCCTAGCTTCCATTACTTCCACTCGTGACTTGGCCTGTAACATGCTTTAGAGAGGATGAGTCAGACTATGTACACAAACTTAAAATACAATTAAGTTGAAAGGAGGGAGGGGGTTATAATTTGTTTTAGAGAAGAGGAGAAAATTAAACATTCAATTGCCAGTGCTGACCTTCAATTACATTGATAATTTTGGGTAAACTAAACCTGCCTTCACCAGAAAGTTGTTTTTCTTTTGTGTAATTAACATGCAAAAATGTGTGAATCCTTTTGTGCATGAGCTGTGGATGACTTCTTTTGTAATGGTTCATAAAGTCTGAGAACTGCTCTGTATTCTGTCCTATTACACAAGCATGACATGAGAATGGTTTAAGATACACAGGTCATCCTATCACATGCATTGTGTGTGTGTTCCCCTGCAGCACAAGGAGAACAGAGAGCTCAGTGAGAAGCTGAATGCCGTGGAGAAGAGCCAGGCCGTGGAGAGAGACAGTCTGAGCAGAGCAGACCAGGAGGCCAAAGCGAGCGCAGAGAAGGTCTCCTCGCTGCTGGAAAAGCTGTCCTTCCTTCAACAGGAGCTGGAGACTACACACAGAGAGAAGGAGGAGCAGTCTAGGATATACGAGGAGCACATACAACAGGTGGGTCTTAAAACACATTTTAAAAAGCCACTCTTTGTTACAGATCTTATTTGTTGTAGGCACAAACACATCCCCTCTCTGACCACTAGGTGGTGACGGAGCTAAATTCAAAGAACAACCAGTTGAAGAATGAAAAGGATGATTTGAACAGGATAATCCAAGAACAAGCCAGGCAAATGGCAGGTATAGAAAGAGACTGTAAACGTCATTATACTAGGTTTTAGTAGGCATCTGCCAACCGTCTGTTGAAACATCACTGTTTCAGAGACAACCAGCGTTATAGAGGACATTAAACAGATGGAGAAGGATCTGACTGAGGAGCGCTCCCGCTATCAAACACTGTTGAGTGACTACCTGCAACTGGAGGGGCGTCATGCCGACCTGACGGAGAACATGACCAGTAGCATGGTGAGACGGTGGACCGCTCTTAGAATGAATGAATATTGTGCGTATACTAGAAAGCACACATTCTGCACTGCCGCTGTAAGTGCTCTTACCTCACAACATAATTTAATGCACAAATAAATGGTTTTGTTAAACGTAAACTATTGATATTTAAGATTAGATGATGATGATAATCCCTAAATTTATATTATCATACAAGCTAATGGCGAATACAAACATCATAACTGAATAAAGAGTGTGTCTTGTCTCTAACACACAGAATGCACACATTGTGGGTCACAAGAGGTCAGACTCCAACAGCAGCATAAACACATCAGAGTGCACACACAGCTCAGGCTATGCTGAGGGAGAGGACAGCTTTGTCCACAGAGAGGTAATGAACATCAACCCACTAGTTGCTGTTTGAGGGTCTGCAAGCTTGCCTAAAATGTTATAAATGCTCTTTTAAAAGGATTTGTTGTTTTAATCAAATCTTGCTATTTGTCACCAATTTGAAGTTATTTGGTTAAAACCTTTATTTTTTATTTATGACATTTGACATTGTTCGGAGACGCGCTCTGCAGATAGATGTGAGCTAAACATGTGGAGAGCCATTTCACTGTGTTGTGATGTCTTTGCTGTGGTGTTGCTAGGATGTGACCCAGTCGTCGGTGGACATGCCTGTTATGTTCAAGCTCCAGAGGAGGGTTAAGGACCTGGAGCAGGAGAAACAGTTCTTACAGGGTCAGCTGGACCACAAGGAAGAAGCCCAGCAAGAAAAGACCAAGGACCTGGAGAAGCAAAGGAAAGCCAGCAGAGCAGAACTGGACCTGGAAGCATTGAAGGTGGTGCATGATAGACAAACATAACAGATATGTGTGGGGCATGACCAGATTGTGATGCTAATGTGCAAGTACATTGACCACATAAACAAAAGTGTTTATAACTTATTCATGTTTCCAACAGCAAAATGTATACCAGTAAATTAATTTGGTTTAATTGTAATTTGGGTGTAAAAGTATTTGATTTATCTCCAAATGAACGTCCAATAGAATATTTAATCTTAAAAGTGGGGTAAGCAATTATTATCCAATACAACTTTTGTCAAATTCAGTGAATATCTCCTCACAGTCCACTGGCTGTCTGTTGGTTTTGTGCTGTAAAAGAAGGGGTCCCCACATAGCCATGGCTCTTTAAATGGGAACACGTACAACAACACTATGCTAGGCTTGGCAATGCATGTTCAGTACGGAAAGGGGGTGTTTTTTGTATTAAAGCTTTCTGAAGCATCGCTTATTTCACTTCTAACAGGACAGTCTGGTTTCAAATGGAGATAATTTCACGTGAATGATTTTGTGCAGCGCCAGGAGCTGGAGTCTGAGAACAAGAGGCTGAAGCAGGACCTGGGCGAGCTGAGGAGGTCTCTGAGTGGACACAGTGGACCTCTGGCTCCCCCCAGGCCTGGCTCTCTGCCCTACAACGTCCTGCTTGAGCAGCTGGACTCCTGCAACGAGGAGCTGGAGATGCGCAAGGAGGAGGTGCTGCTCCTGCGCTCCCACATGGTCCGCCAGGAGGCTCTTAAGCATAAGGTACAAAATGGCCAGTGATGAGGGGATGCATCTTCTTCTATGATGTTTAATGGTGGTTGTCAAACCAGCTTAGAGGTGCATTACTGCCACCGACTGGACTGGAGTGTGTTTATGAGGTGATTTATCCTGAATTATCTTATATAGGACTCTCCGCTTAAAGAAGGGCTAAAATTGAGCTTTTGTGAAATCTCATCAATGCAAGATATTGGCAGGTAAGCGTTTTTACCTGTCAACTAACATACATTCTATGACATTTTCCATTTTAGCGTGATGTCATTCAATGTTGCTGTGTAATAACATTTAGCAGACCAACTGATGTCCACACATTGAATGAAGATGGGGAACTGTGGCTGGCATATGAAGGCCTGAAGGAGACCAATAGGTAATTAAGACAAAGTATAACTATTGCACAGCACCTACAGTAAGACCTGGCCATTGTTCCCCATAGGGTCTGAATAGACACATGTGCGTCTACACCAGTAGGTGTCAGTATAAATTCCAAGAAACACTGTTTCCCTAGTAAACCTGCTTTAAGTTTGTGCCTTTCCGTCCTTCTCAAGGCTGATAGAGCACCATTTGCATGAGCAGGAGAGGCTTCATCACGAGGAGTGTGAGCGGCTTCACGACGAGGTGCGCAGGGTTCGGGAGGAGAACAGGCAGCAGCAGAAGCTGCTGGCTAAGAGCCTAGTTCTGTCCAAAGACGCCCACATCGACGCCAGCCTTCAGCACGAAATCAGGCGGCTCATGAGCGAGAACCTGGTGGGTCCTCCTCATTGACCATCACATCCTCCAGTTCCGTAGTTTTTTTTTATTTTTATTATATTTTTTATTTATTTGTTGAACGTAAACAAAAATAGTTACAAGAATGAATAATTACTCTTTAGGCTAATAGGTTTAAACAACTGATAGTGTTTTTTTTTTTTACCTGAGTGGGTTTTAGCTATTGCCAGATCCACAGGTACAGGATATTAGTGTATTAAAAGTCAATTAACAGTGAGAAACAGAGGTTGCCAATGCTAACACTATAGCCATCGCAGTGGGAATATTGTAATTGTATGTGTCCATAGTATATTTTCTGCTAAGGTTTCTAACATTTATTAAAATACAAAATGGAGGATCCTAGTGATGCTTTCGGTGTGTGCTGTGCTTGTCCTTACATCGCCAATATATTTCCCATCCAGGACCTCATGGAACAGCAGGGGAAACAGGACAAAACTATTCGCAAGATGAAAAAACAGCTCAAACTCTATGAGAGAATGGTGGAAGATATTGACGGTATGGTCTGTTTTCATTTGCACACATTTTTCAGATGGTACTTACCAGGTAGGTGAGGTGTTAACACCGTACCATGTGCTCACATTCAGGTCGCGGTGAGCAATTAGCTTCAAAGGCGGCTAGCCCAGCTAACATCCCCCGAAAGGAGAGAGAGTTCCAAGGCATGCTAGAGTACAAGCATGGGGACGAGAACCTTCTGCTTAAGAACCTGGTTGTAGGTGTGGCTGAGTTCAATGACTTTATCGCCACGTTGTACGTAACAGCTTTTAATGGATGGAGCAGGCATTTGTGCACAGTGTTCTCAAGGCCCTGTATGTCGTTGCCGTCAGATCTGAAGCTCCGCGGTGTAGCAGTCAGTCTCATACCTGGCCTGCCAGCCTACATCATCTTCATGTGCCTGCGCTATGCTGACTATTTAAATGATGAGCAGAGGGCCAGCACTCTGCTCAACTCCACTCTCATCAGTATCAAAGGGGTCATTAAGGTGCCACACTTATATTACTGTATGTAACTCCATTTAAGTGTAGCAGTGATTTGAATACAACTCTCTTTTTTTCAGAGACGAAGCGACAACTTTGATACTGTGTCTTTCTGGCTGGCCAACACTTGCCAGTTTATGCACTGTCTGAAGCAATACAGTGGAGAGGAGGTGGGTTTGACATTGATGCTCTCACTGATTACTGTACAGTATGTCCCCCTCTTTTAACCCATGATGTATGCGCAACGTCTGAAAGGGGAAGCACAACACCCCCAAGCAGAATGAGCAGTGCCTCTCCAACTTTGAGCTATCGGGCTACCAGCAGGTTTTCCATGACCTAGCGATTCAGATCTACCACAAACTGGTCAAGTCTATGGAGGAGGTTTTACAGCCGTTGATTGGTGAGCAGATGTAGTGGCCGCTAATGTTGCACCATCCACTAGGTTGTGTATTTATTAGAAAGAGGGAGCAGAGCTAATTAAGGCAGGTCTCCATAACACTACACTATAGAGTATATCAGATAATATCATCCATAACCAGTGTTGGGCAGTAACTAGTTACTAACTATTGTAACTAGTAGTTACTGGTTTGAGAGGCTGCAATGTTTTCTCTCTGGCTGATTGTTGACCCATAAGGCTTGTTATTGTTCCAATAAAGAGGCGTACATTATATAATTAGCTGGATACATAGGTTGTCATTTTTCAAAAAGGTGCGAGGCAGGGTATTGCTTGTGAAAGCAATGTAACTAATTACTAAAGTAATATTACTTTTTGAAGGAGTAATAAGTTAAAAGTAACTTATTACATTTCCTGAGTAACTTGCCCAACACAATCCATAACTCATTTGACTACACTGTACACTATCCATAACTCATTTGAGTACACTGTATATAGAGTATATCATATAATATCATCCTTAACTCCAAAACAGTCTTTATTCATTGGTTTTCCTTTGATTCTGACACTTTTATTTAAAAAATGTAAATCTTCCAAACCATGGAATGTGTGTGTGTGTGTACGTACATGCATACATATATACACACACTCATTTCTTTATTCATATGTTTTCCATCTTGTTTACATGCACTGTAGTTCCCAGCATGCTGGAGCATGAGACCACCTTGGGCGTTCTGGGGTCCAAACCAACGGGCACCAGGAAAAGAAGCTCCAGCTTCCCGGAGGAGGAGGAGACTGTTACCGTGGAAACACTGTTGCAGCAGCTGGGTCACTTCTACGCCGCGATGCGGCAGCATGGTTTGGACCCAGGCGTCATCAAGCAGGCTGTCAGGCAGCAGTTCTACTTCATCTGTGCTGTCACCCTCAACCAACTGCTGCTGCGCAAGGACATGTGCTCCTGGAGCAAAGGCCTGCAGATCAGGTACACAGGGAGGGGCTTGCTTCAGGGATCATTGTGTAGTGCTATATACAGTAAATGTTAGTAGAGTCTGTAGGGTTCCACCTAGTGGTTAAATGATGGTGTTGCATTAATGCTACTATTTAATTAGACAGACTCGGTCTCATACATGACTTGTTAGTCCCTCTGCTTCAACGCCTGGGATATTGAACCATACCTGCAGGTACAAAGTGTGGCAGCTGGAAGAGTGGCTAGCGGAGAAGGAGCTGGCCAGCTGTGGTGCCAGAGAGACGCTGCAGCCTCTCATCCAGGCCTCTCAGCTGCTGCAGATCAAGAAGAAGACGGAGGCAGACGCCCAGGCCATCTGCACAATGTGCACCGCCCTTACCACGGCACAGGTACGGCATGGAAGTGGAGGAGGAGACGAGGAGCACTGAGTCAGTGGAGCTGACCTGCTGCTGATCGCTTGTGTTTGTCCCACCAGATCGTGAAAGTGCTCAACTTGTACACGCCTGCAATTGAATTTGAGGAGCGGGTGTCAATGACTTTCATTGATTCTATTCAAGTGAGTATCCAGGGAGTTGGTAAATGTATTAAAGGCAGCATTTGTGCAAATATGGGGGATTTCCAGTCAGGAGAAAGGATTATTTAGTAACATCATTTCCTGCACACACTTATTAACTATTCATGAATGTAGGGAATACTTTACTGTATTGCCTTCTTATTTAGTAACATTATTTCCTCCACACACTCATTAATTACTGTGTTTGCTGTATATCTTTTGAAAAATACTTTTTTTGTGTTGCTATTGCTACAGGCCCTTTTGAAAGACAGGGTTGAGCAACCAATGCTTATGATGGATGTCAAGAATATATTCCCCATCACTATAAACTTCAGGCCTTCCCCTGTTGCCTTGGAGACAATCCAGATTCCTGCTAGTCTTAATCTGGGATTCCTCGCACGCATCTAACAAGTGACCTTGTTGCACATTGAATTATTCTTTTTTTATTCCTCTGAGTAACAAAACATTTTAATAGCTTTAACCAATATCTGAACTGTGTAAAATAAATTATTACTGCAATAAAATAAATGACGGTTTTGTATAGTGCATTGAGGTGGATTCAATAAAATTATATTTCAAATATGTAATTTTCAGAAGAATTTGTTTATTTTAGTCTATAGCAATTCTAGGCCTACAAAGGATATACTTTTGGTTACCCAGAAACGTATCCTGTTTCTTTTGTTGCCTAAAGCCTAGATCAAACCGTTGCGACCACACCCCCTTTGTCGAACCGCTGTCACAAGACAGGCAGGCGGGGCGAGAAAGTCAAAGTCCAATGCACAGGTGAACTGCGAGCGGGGAACTTGCTTTTCTCGCGCAATTTGGAGGAGGTACACTTGCTCCTAACTGGGAGGAGAATAGGAACTTCCCTGGTTACCTTTTTATACGGTGTATGCAGTGTTAAATTCTTCAGACAAATAATTATGCTTTAACATGGCTTTGCTGGAACTATACACAAAGGTGAGCGCTTTATAACATGAATAGTCATAGTGTAAACACTTTATTAACGGTGTTTAGTGTTTCAGACGTGTGGAATGCCAGCTGTTAGTAAGTAGCCCTACGTAGTTCAGGCTGAACCTTAAACACTCGAGGGCGTCCAAATACCTATAAATTAAAGCAACGTTATATCTCGAGAAGTTAATGAAGTTAATCCCATCCGACAATTATAACTACAGTACTCAATCATAAAGTCTAATAATTGTATACTTAACCAACTTACACCTTAACATTTTTAAATCGCTGCGCCCACAGTACAACAGAGTATGGATTCCAGATGTGGAGCATGTATGGAAATCCGCAGAGATTTTGAGAGACTTTCATTTTGGCGACAAAGTACTTGAACTGAATCTTGAGGATGGAACCGTAAGTAACTCACGTGTGTAATATTTATAAACATCTGATAACACTCCAATATATATGTATGTAAAGTCGACTATTACATGCAGTTACCAGTTAACCGTCAAGTATTTGCCTAATCTATTACTTCCAAGGTGTACGATTATCCTATTGACTCTGCAAAGCCACAGCTACCTCACCTTAGGAACCCTGACATCTTAGTAGGGGAGAATGACCTCACAGCTCTGAGCTACCTCCATGAGCCTGCGGTCCTGCACAACTTGAAAGTGCGCTTTGTGGAGTCCAAAATCATCTACACCTACTGTGGTAGCCTATACTGAGCAAATCATATTCTGTTATGACAATGAGCATTACTCTGACAGTAATGCTCTTGCCTCACACTGACATTTACTCATTTTCAGGTATTATACTGGTGGCAGTAAATCCATACAAGCAGCTACATATTTATGGAGATGCAGTCATTCATGCATACTCGGGGCAAAACATGGGTGACATGGACCCTCACATATTTGCAGTAGCAGAAGAGGCTTATAAACAGATGGCCAGGTATAATGATTATTTCACACAAACCTAACATGTTGTGCTTAAAGCAACTTGAAACTACAAACAATATAGTGTGTAATATAGTCATAACTATATACTATCCTGTTCCTGTCTTAGAAACAACAAGAATCAGTCTATCATTGTTAGTGGAGAATCTGGAGCAGGGAAAACGGTGTCTGCTCGATATGCAATGAGGTACTTTGCTGTAGTAAGCAAATCTGGCAGTAAAACAAGAGTTGAAGACAAAGTTTTGGCATCCAATCCAGTAACAGAGGTATGAACTCACTATAGGCCAGATGCATGAAGGCACCTGAATCCAATAACCCATCGCACAAGGCAACAGACTAAAACAATATTAAAACTAAATTAAATTGCAGACCTCACATTACCTGTGGCACACCCCTCCTCTACAGTGTGACGGCCCTGCCTTATTTAAATAAAAAATGGGTGCAGGAATGTGACTACTCACACAGCAAAGGAACATTCCCCTCTAATCTGCCTAATAATTGAAATGTACCTACTTAATCTCAATGCTAGTTTGTGCAGATACTGGCAGTTGGTACTCATGCACTAACTCACCACCCACGGCCTCTGCCACACTAAGGGGAAAAAAAACACGCAGGCTGTTCCCATAAGGAGAACAAGTCTTACGCCTACCAGGGGAAATCTAGTTCCACATGTCCTCCCACACACCACATAACAGACCACAGCTACCACAACATGTACCACAACCTGGGACAACAGACAAAACTGTTCTGCTCCTACAGTACAACCACCAGACACGTGGCACTCCTCAAAAGATTGGCCTACTAAGATTGCTGATCAACGGTACTTAGTAGAACAGACTGCCACTAGACAGTCAGACGAGAATCAGCCCCACAGCCAAAAAGACCAAACAACTAAACACTAGGCTGTAACAATCACAGGCCCTGTTACACCAAGGCACAGGGAGCTGGGGAAATAAAGGAATCTTGGGGTGATATGATTGAGGAGTGTACACATTTAATATGACTGTCTTTATGATGAATGACAACATCCTTAAGCTGGAGGTGACATTTGCAGGCGATTGGTAATGCAAAGACAACCAGGAATGACAACAGCAGTCGATTTGGGAAATACACAGAGATCAGCTTTGACAGGAGATATCGGATAATCGGGGCGAATATGAGAACATATCTCCTGGAGAAGTCCAGAGTGGTATTTCAGGTGATTCTATTTAGTATATTATCATCATTATATTATGATACAAATCATGTTAATTTGTAATGTATCATATATATGTATACACTTGGTCCTTAGGCAGAGAACGAGAGGAACTATCACATATTCTACCAAATGTGTTCTTGTGCAGACCTGCCAGAGTTCAAGAATCTCAGACTGTGTGAGTGTTTAGTTTGTACTCTGTTCTTGGTCCTTGTCCCTGTAAAGCTCTTAATTTAGCAACTACATTAGGACACATACCATACTGTGTCATACACATTGCACATATATAATCACAGTCCTGTATGTGCGCTTGTGATTTGTTGACATAATATACTACTTTCTGCAGTGAGTGCAGATAGGTTCCACTACACCTGCATGGGTGGGGAAATCAAGCTGGAAAGTATAGATGACAAAAAAGAAATGGAGGAGACGAGAAGGACCTTTTCTCTTTTGGGTATGGATCGCTAGTCTGTCACACTGTTCTCCTGAACTTACATCAACAATCTATTTTGGAGAGAGAGTCCTCGATTTATGTTTGGAATTATGAGTTGTAACCAGTTACAACATGGGTATTGTTGTAGTTTGGTTGAGAGCCTAAACTTCAACTCCAATAATTCCAATAAGATGTGTTGGAAATATCAACAGAGGACTGAGGTTGACATTTTGGTTTCTGGGGGACTAAAACGTAATCTTGGCGTTTTAGGCAAGAAGACATATAGGCAATGTTGCATTGCTCTTTCTCCCTGTACAGGGTTGAGTGAGGAATTTCAATTCAACGTGTTAAAGATTTTGGCGGGCATTCTTCATTTGGGAAACATAGAAATCAGAACTGTTGGAGATGAGAAATCATCAGTTCGAGTGAGTCATAGTCAAACATTCCACTATACTATATATTGATATATAATATCATTATTTTGTTGGGACACTAGCCTTACTTTCTGTATCACACAGTCCAGTGATCCACACCTGGCATCTTTCTGTGAGCTGCTAAGTGTGGCTGAAGAGGACCTGTGTCGTTGGTTGTGCCATCGAAGGATTGTTCTGGTGGCAGAGACGCTGGTGAAGCCAGTTTCCAAGGAGAGGGCGGTCAATGCAAGAGACGCTCTGGCTAAGCAAATCTATGCCCACGTGTTTGACTGTGTCATCCATAAGATCAACACTGCACTGCAAGTCCCAGGAAAGCAACGCACGTTCATTGGCGTTCTGGACATCTATGGGTAATTAATGGGTAATCAAAATATATTTTAGTTATATAGTTGCTGTGCTGTGTCGTTTTATTTGATTCCAATTTTTTCCCTTTCATTTGGTGGGGCTATTTCCCTCCCACACAGCTTTGAAACATTTGATATCAACAGCTTTGAGCAGTTTTGCATCAACTACGCAAATGAAAAACTTCAGCAACAGTTTAACTTGGTATGCAACATTTCTTACATAATTCCGACATTGTTACAGCCCATATTACATACCCGGATGCTAACTGGGGGGATGTTGTGTATTCATTTAATTCCTTTAACAGTTTGCAACCCTCAGAGGGATGATTTTTGAGGGTTGCAAGATGATTACAAATGTTAAAATAGATAGAAATAAAATGAGAAATAAATGTTTAATTTGTGTATACTGTACATACTGTACACACGCATACATACAGTATGTATATTACATGAATTAGATATCTAGTTTGCAACACAGCATATTGGTTGTCTCAAGCTATATACCACATGTATTTGGGGGTCATGGCTCAATGCTAGAAAACTACTGCTTGTTTTCCATCAGCATGTGTTCAAGCTGGAGCAGGAGGAGTACATGAAAGAGGACATTCCATGGACATTGATAGATTTCTATGACAACCAGCCAGTCATTGACCTTATTGAAGCCAAGATGGGAATCCTTGACCTTCTGGATGAAGAATGTTTGGTAAGATAAGATCTAAAACGCTGATTATTTAGCATTTTTCTTTTCTTAACCAGTTTTTTAACCAATACTTTTTCACAGTTTCCCCAGGGCACAGATAAAAACTGGCTGCAAAAGCTCTACAACTATCTGGATGCCAATCCAATGTTTGAGAAGCCCAGGTTGTCAAATGAGGCTTTTGTGATACAACACTTTGCAGATAAGGTGCATTCTGAGATTCTTGAGAGAACCATTGCCAGACAAAATAATGCAAAAAGATAACATGATGACAGTCAAGCTATTTTCTTAACAGGTAGTATACCAGTGCAAAGGGTTTCTTGAGAAGAACAGAGATGCGCTCTATGAAGAACTGGTTGACATTATGAGATCCAGCAAGGTTAATCTCACAACCCCGTTTGTGAATATTTCAGTTTAACACATTTTTCTAAAAGGAAAAAAACAAATGAATAAAATGTTATTGCAATATACATTTAAGTAAGTATACTTTGTTTAGCAACCATTTCTCAATGCTAATGCGGTTTTCTTTTCCAGTTTCCTCTCCTCGCCACCTTCTTCCAAGAGGAGGAGCCAAACTTTCATGCCACCAAAGGCGTCAAAGTGAGGCCTGCGAGGCCTGGTCTGAAACCAGCCAATAAGCAGTTCAGGACCACTGTGGGAGATAAGGTGAAACTCTGCCCAATGGAGATACTGTATGCTACCTGACAACAGTTTCTGTATTAAATATGATGTCTGCGACACTTTGGTTCATATTCTGGGCACGTTCTAAATGTTTTAATTTCCATTTGTATGTATAAATGTGGCTGTGTGTAGTTCCGCAACTCTCTGTACTTACTGATGGAAACGCTCAATGCCACCACCCCTCATTATGTACGCTGCATCAAGCCTAATGACGAAAAGCTGCCATTTGAGTAAGTACACGTCAGATCTAGTTCATGATTAAAAAGTGGCTGGAAAATGCATACATGCCAGTTCGATAAGGGCCACTTTAAATGACGGTTGTTGTTTATCTTTTGAGGTATGACTCCCGGAGGGTTGTGCAACAGCTGCGGGCATGTGGCGTCCTTGAGACTATTCGCATCAGTGCTCAAAGCTACCCCTCGAGGTCGGCCCTGCTTATTATAGCTTCATTTTACTAGCGTTCGGATTCACAATCCGGTCAGGTTGCACTGAAACCTTTTGCTTCTCATTCAAAGGTGGTCATACATTGAGTTTTACAGCCGATACCGCATCCTGATGACCCACCAGGAGTTGGGTCTGGGTGATAAGCAACAGATCTGCAAGACAATACTGCAGAGGTTGATTCAGGCTAGTGCTTCATAATTCATCTAATACAATGATTACCAAACTGTCTCTTTATGTGTGTTATATTTGCCATTTTCTGCCCGTCTTCACCTTAAGGACTCTGACCAGTACAAGTTTGGTCGAACAAAGATTTTCTTCCGAGCCGGGCAAGTGGCCTATCTGGAAAAGCTGCGCCTGGACCGGCTCCGGCGCGCCTGTATCACCATCCAGAAGCATGTCCGTGGCTGGAGGCAGAGGCGGAAGTACTGTCGTTTAAGAGATGCTGCTATTGTCCTCCAACAGTACATTCGTGGACAGAAGCAAATTCGGTGAGAGTCACTGTTATCAGTAAAACTGTAAACTGTGTTTGTTTGTTTTATAATGGACCCTGTGTCTGATAATAAAGTTGACGATGATGATTATTATCACATTGCTTTGTTTAATCGGACCTCCGTCGGTCCACGAGGACTCAAGTTAGATGGCCCAAAATGGGAGCTTTAGGCTGGAAAGGTGGCCACTAGTCTGTGCTGCCCTTGTAACGTATGCCTGCTTGTCTATCTTGTCTTTTATTCTGTTAGAAAAACTGTGACTGCCGCAGCACTGAAACAGGGCTGGGCTGCAATAGTCATCCAGAAAAACTGGCGGTGCTACTGTGTGAAACAGATCTATCGTGTGGTTTACCTGGCTACCATCACCATCCAGGCATTTACGCGAGGATGGTTTGCTCGCAGGCGCTACCACAAGGTGCACAATGATCCTCTCTGTTAGTTTAATATGAAACCAATGGAAAGAGTTTGTGGAAAACGGTGTATTACAAGGTTGGGTATCTCTGTGTTCCTTCCCAGATGAGGGAAGAACACAAAGCCTTGATCCTACAGAAGTACACCAGAGCTTGGCTGGCACGACGGAGATTTCAGTCTATGCGTCGGTTGGTGCTCAACGTACAGCTGTCTTACCGAGTACAGCAACTCAAAAAGAAGATTGAAGAACAGGTCAGAATGTTATAAAGAGCTCATTACAGTAGTTATGACAGCATTCATATTCAAATAGTCTATTCGGCCTAATTGCTGTTCCCCTACAGAACAAAGACAATTGTGGGTTGGTGGAAAGACTGACAAGCCTGGCTAACTCTCATTCACAAGGCCTGGATAAGCTTCAGAATCTTCAGGCTCAGATGGAGAAATCAGTCAGTGAAAAGGTGGTTCTAGAGGCAAGAGTGAAGAAGGCTAAAGAAGATGCTAGTCTGGTTAGTGTTGTATGATATATGTGGTTAAACTGTAATGCTGTGTTGTCTGTAATAAGTTATAGTATTTTGATTGTATTTATGTCAGCAGTTTACAGCGACATTATGTTTTATACTCTTTATTCAAGGAAATTGCACAGCTTCAAAAGGAGAAGGAGGCACTTGTCCTTGTAAAGCAAACCTGGGAGAGCAAGTGTATTGCTTCTACCACAGAAGTTAAGGGTAAATAATGTCAATATTCCTAGTCAAACTGGTCCTGCGTTTGCAATATGCCACATTCTTCATATTTGTGTCTTTACAGAAAAATATGATAAATTAAAGACAAATCTTCAGGAAGAGAAGGAAAATGAAACACGACTAAGAAAGTAAGTCCAGCGATACGGCAAAAGAGCAAAGAAACAAACAAACAACATCCTCAAAAGGAAAGAATACAGCCAAGATAATCTGATGTTTTCTCACCAGAATTGCAGAGAACAACATTGAAATCCTCAGAGAGGACCATGACAGAGAAGTGGAAAATCTGAAGGAAGAGATCAGGAGACTGAAAGAGGAGAGAGTTGGTCTACAGCGGCGGTTTGAAGAAGGAGATCTGGTGAACTCTGACCTCCAGGAACAGGTCATCCAGCTCACCAAGCATGTCAAGACCATACCTGAGCTACGGAAAGATCTCCACAACCTGCAAACCCACAGAAGTAGCATGGAAAGGAGAATAAGGGAGCAGTCATTACAAGCAAGAGGTGTGTAACCAAGGCGTGGTTGACTGCATGTTAATAGGCCTGCGAGAAATGAAGCAGCATTCTGCATTTATGACATGTTCATTCTTTCTGCAGCTAAATTGAGTGATATTTCAAAGCAACTTTTTGGTGGCTTGGTTGAAGAGGAAGTTCTTTCAGGGTAATGCCATTATCTCTTTACCGTATTCATAATTTCTTATAGGTCTCATTGTATCATTTAGCTCATACCTTGTTTCTCTGAAGGCTAACCTCAGAAGAACCTTCTGACGAGATCTATGATGTTGAAGATCTGTTGACTGTTTTTGATGGCCTGCAAAAGGCAGCAAGGTCTGGTGTACATTCACATGAGGCAATATTAATGTGTCTACTTACACAGCGTTACTATTACAATACAGCTATCCATTTAATTGTACTTTAGTGCACCTTACTGGTGTACAATCCATAGTTTGGACACATTTCAGTTGGTAGTTTATTGCATAACAATCTGGTAAAACCTTGTTGTGAATTGTTACTTTTGAATAAAAATCTGCCCACATTTGACATCTTGATTGAATATGCCACCAATGATTTCCCAGTTCCCAATTATTTACTACAATGTTATCACGTTTGGGTGCAGGGTATTTGACAACCACCAGAGGGAGGTAAAGGAAAACCATGAGTGCGAAGTGGAGGGCTTAACATTGAAAGCAGAGCACCTCCAGAATGAGAACACTGAGCTTCAAAAACTATTTCAGGAGAAAAGTAACATCACTGAGAGCATTCGGCAAGAGGTGTCCAGGCTCGGCAAAGAAAACTCAGTATGCGTATATATTACGAAGCTGTTACAGTTTGTAATTTCGTGGTGGCAACACGGGCTGTGTGTTTTAGTCTGTGATGTAATCCACAGGTTATCCCTGAGCTAAAACAGCAAGTTGCAGAGCTAAAAAGACAGAAGCAAGAGCTGGGAGCTTGTGTGGAGGAGAAAACACGAGAGCTGGCAGGTAAACTGATAAATAGGGCAGTGTATATATATATTATTTCTTTCTTTTAATACTTTTTTTCCAAGCTTTTAAGTCACATCCTCCATTTTATATCTAAAGAACAAACTGAGGAGATGACTACTGGTCTACAACAGAAGGGTGAAGAAGAGAGGGCAAAACGCAGGTAAAGTGCAACACAGACGTACTTCCAGCAGCTTTCCTTGGATAACCAAGGAACATGTAATCTAATTTACATTACTTTACTTCAAGGCACTTTGAGCAGCACGTCGTACAGCTGGAAGCAGAGAAAGAGAAGCTGGAGAGCAAATTAGAGGAGTTGGAAGAGGAGAATGAAAAATTGAAGAGGCAGCGTTTGACAGAGAGCGAGGCCAAGAAAAGACTCACCCAAGAGGCTTTGCACTTAAGTGCCCAGAATATGGTGTGTGTGTGCGTGTGTGTGTCTTTGTGTGTGTATGTGTGTATGTTCATGTAAGGAGTAGGGATGTGGAATGTAATCCAAATGGAATCTGTGTGCATTTCTCTTGTCTTAATATTAATTAAACTTGCATGCACTGTTAGAGTTTCAAACTAAAATTACATTTGAGTAATGCTGCTTTCAACCACAATGTCCATTTTGAACACAAATTGTGTGTACATTTAAAAATGTATACTAGTTACACTTTCCATCCCCCAGGACTTTGAAGAACAACTTGATTTAAAGGACAGACTAATAAAGAAACTTCAAAAGCAAATAAAGAGTATTGAGAAATCAGAGAAAGGTAAGGTCTTAGGCGTGTGTGCATTCAAAGACATAGAGACACTGTATATAACATACAATAGTATAGTGTTTGAAAAATATTTCTCCTGCAGCCAAACAATCATCTGCCCATGCTGTGCTAAAAGATTACCTTGGTATGCTGGAATACAAGAGAGATGATGAATCAAAGATCGTAAAGAACATAATTATTGGTACACTGAACCTCTCACCTTGCACAAATCTAATAGTAATCATCTGGACTGTAGTTATTTAGTCAGAATGTTTTACTATGTACGTGCCACCAACTTACATGAAACTAATAGTAATCATCTGGACTGCAGTTATTTAGTCAGAATTTTGCACTGTGTACATCTCACCAATTTTCAGACCTGAAACCCAGGGGTGTGGTAGTTGGCATGATCCCTAGCATGCCAGCCTCCATTCTGTTCATGTGTGTGCGCCATGCGGATTACCTCAACGATGGAGCTAAAGTCAAGTCTCTAATGAATGCCATCATCAGTGCTATTAAGCGGGTCATCAAGGTGAGGCTTCTACACATGCTATAAGAATATTCTTCAATGAACTCTACTGATTGTCCTGGTGCTATTTCATTAACTCTGATTATGTAGATTTATAATGCATTTATTCACCTGTGTGTATATGACACAATGCTCATGTCATTAATGGATTCAGTTAATTACATAAAAATCACGGCAATAACAACAGATGGAATAAATATGCCATGCTAAAAAACATAATAGGAATATTGCATGTTTTTCTTTTTAAGGATCACCATGACGACTTGGAGATGCTGTCTTTTTGGCTCTCCAACACATATCACATAATTAACTGTCTCAAACAGTACAGTGGTGAGGAGGTATGGCATTATGTACAAGTAACTGCAATGTAATGACCAATAATTATTCAACGTTGTAAATAATTACAATATATTGTATGCTAATATAGTGTGTTAACACGTTAGTATTCTTGCTTTGCTCTTTGGCAAAGGAGTTCATGAAACACAGCACTCCTCGTCAGAAGAAGAACTGCCTGCAGAATTTTGATTTATCAGAGCACAGACAGATTCTCAGTGACCTGGCTATAAACATCTATCATCAGTTTATTGCTGTCATGGAAAAGATTCTCACGCCCATGATTGGTATGTTATTTATTTACAGGTATTTACTTAATAACTAAATACCTGAGGTACAGCATGCTACAATGTGGTTTGGCACATTTAGAAGTGTATTTTGTATATTTGTATATGTCACTCGTGTTCATGTATATTATTGCCTTTGTGGTTGAAACCAGCATTCCAAAAAGTTGCTTTGGTTTGAAACATCTACCCCCACACCTGATTGCTGAGCAGCATCCTGACTGTATCCCTCTCTACATCTCTCACAATGCTGCCACCATTCTAGACCTCTCACCCAAAACATTGCACACTTGTTGAAACTCTACTTCACTAGAATGAAAGGTTTAGGGATCTGCTGTGTTAGCATTATGTCACAAATATGTTGGAGGAATATAGAAATATTGCAGCTGTATGGATTGAATGTTTCTGTGCTGTAGAGAGGAATTCCAGCTTATCGGCACTCACTCAAGTGTGAAGGCGTTTGAAATTGGGCATCCATGTTCAATTTCAAAAACAATATTTAGTAACTTCCGAGATTTCCACCAGTGCAAATCCAAACACAAATTGAAGAGTGTGTTTCTTCCCTTCAAATGAACAGTACCTGGTATGTTGGAGCACGAGAGTCTGCATGGGATCCTGAGTATGAAGCCCACAGGCTCGAGAAAGCGCTCCAGCAGTGCCTTTGAAGATGCCCAGCCCTACACCATCAACTCTATCCTTCAACAGCTCAGCCAGTTCCACTGCACCATGAGCCAACATGACATGGAGCAGGGCCTCATCAGACAGACTGTCAAGCAGCTCTTTTTCCTTGTGGGGGCAAGCACACTCAACAACATCTTGCTCCGTAAAGACATGTGCTCCTGCAGAAAGGGCATGCAAATCAGGTGTGTGTGTGTATTTAGACCTAGTCGGTTCTATGTTGTTATTACCATATTTGGACGTCTGGATCAAACAAAAGTGGTCGTTTTGAAAAAAACATTCGCCAAGATACGTTTTTGGAATTTCATACTTGGGCATGCTAACATCAAACAACCGATGTCTATTTATGTGCAAGCACACAGATAATATCTAACTTCATATGTGCAACAATATAGTAATAATGATATGTATATCTATTGTTCTAAATCAATAGTGTGTACTGTAGTGTATGATATATGCAGTACTGTATGTGCTGTCATTCTTCAGGTGTAACATCAGCTACCTAGAGGAATGGCTGAAGGAAAAAGAGTTGCAGAGCTCCAATGCGATGGATACTCTAAAGCCACTGTCCCAGGCTGCCTGGTTGCTGCAAGTGAATAAATCCACAGACGGCGATGCCAGGGAGATAGCTGAAACATGTTTTGAGCTCAATCCCGTTCAGGTACGTAATCCAGTGGTTTACATGTATACTGTCCGTGTTTACACCATTTCAACGGAATTCTGTTTAAATTCATAGGTTATAAAGATTTTGAATTCCTACACGCCAATTGATGATTTTGAGAAAAGGGTTGCAACCTCATTTGTTCGTAAAGTTCAGGTGAGAGATGCTTTACCTTCTTTAATGGTTTTTATCTCCTGATGTACTGTGCATTGGTTGTCACTGAAGTACTAAATGCTTACATTAGGTTCTGAATATGACAATGTCCTCTTGTTTACAGGCATCACTGCTGGACCAAGGACTCTCCACACAGCTAATGCAGGACACGCAGTATCGCTTCCAGGTCACGTTTCCCTTCTGCCCATCATCACAGGCTCTGGAGCTGTTGCAGATCCCCAACAGCCTTCAGCTAGGCTTTGTGACCAGGGTCTGACTGTTCACCAGTCCTCAGATATGCTATATGGACCGTACAATAAAAAATATGAATGCAAAGCATTTTGTCTGGCATCAAGCAGCAAATAAGTATACTAGTTTCTTCAAATGTTGCATTATTTAGACTTTTTTCACTGAAATCACAGCACAGAATGTGAACATGTGTATTAAAGGTATAGTCAGTGATTGAAAGCTAATACACTTTTTGTCAAATTCAGCGAATTTGCTTGCTGCCCGTTCTCTGTGTGTGCTTGTGTGTGTGTTGAAAAATTATCTGGTGTTTCTACACAGTCCTGCAATAGGAACACAAACAAATTGATACAGACCAAACCAATATCCAAGCCTTCTCAGTGCGTTTGCAATGTGTGAAACTTTCACCAGAATTACGGACTATACGTTTAATCAACTGAATAACACGCAAAATGTTTAATATTGTTTGACTGATTAAATTATTTTTCAATAAATGCATGCTGTTTTGTTCATTTTCTGATAAATTGGGCTCCCTTTGTTATTACTACGAAACGATGATGCTCCGTTGTATAATAAGTAGATAGGCCTACTGTAGTAGATCAGTGATTGGACGTGCAGCAGCGCCATCGCCTTTGCATCGCTACGATGAACACTGAATCCTCACTTGGAAACTGAACGAGCATCCTCTCTGACGTCATGACCGCTGTATCAGCTGTGAGTCCTAGTTGAGGAAAATAATTAACGTTTTCTGCCCGTCATCGCTGTTTGGAGAACGAAAATATATGAGATTCCATATTATCCCTGAAATGGCGACGCAGGAGGTTCAACCGAATGAGACTCTAGCAAATCTCAAAACAGAGTCGGAGACGCTAAAGACTAAGCTTGAGGAGGAACGGGCAAAACTGCACGATGTCGAATGTGAGTGTTTCCTAATCTTCTGGTGGAGGCCTTCTGTCAGTACCTTCTCGTTCATATGGCATGTGATTGATTGTACTGTACAATCACTGCAAGACGGAACCCGAATCATGTATTTGTTAACAGAACAAAATTCATACTCGAAATTATAACGTTGGCATGGGCGTTTCAGACAGACTGATCAGATCACCTGGTTGTATGCAGCATACACATATTTTTTACGTCCGTTTATAATGCTTTTATTATTAATGATTAGATGTTGCCTTGTAGTGCTTATTAAGAGGCTATTTGTTGGCCTATACTATTTTGTTTAATACACGTAGCCTATACAATGGCTAGGCTTATAATAAATAATAAATATCCTACATAGGCTTCTGCTGATCGTTGCTACTCTGCTCAATTAAGCCTACATAGACTATTGTAAGACTTATGTACACAAGGGGTGCAAATTATGCGTTATGCTAATATTGGGAATGTCTGTGTCCAGTACATCAGGTGGCAGATAAGGTTGAGGGGCTGGGCCAGTTCGTAATGAAAACCAGAAGAACTCTGAAAGGACATGGCAACAAAGTGTTGTGCATGGACTGGTGTAAAGACAAGAGGAGGATAGTGAGTTCTTCACAGGTAAGAACCATCTAGGCTACAGTGTAAAGGCATAGTGGTCTTAACATCAAACTGACAAATATCATTATGGCTTTGTGTAATGCATTAAGGCATTGACAATCAAGTCAGGTTTATTCATATACAGTAGCCGTTGATCACATTACAGTCTCAAAGGGCAGTACAGCCTACATTTCACATGGAAACACAGCAACACCCCCTAAACCTGCTCCACTGACATTGTGTTCCCCTCTATTTTAGGATGGAAAAGTGATTGTATGGGATGCATTTACTACCAACAAGGTATGTAGGCTTGTTGTTGCAGCAAAAGGATCAGTTGTGCATTCAAGTTTAATTCATATACTACTGTAAGTAAAATGTCTGTTACAGGAGCATGCTGTGACAATGCCTTGTACTTGGGTGATGGCTTGTGCCTACGCACCCTCCGGTTGTGCAGTAGCTTGTGGGTGAGTGCTTTCTATTGCGTTCTTAGTTTGTACATGTCTTTTCATGTGTCAGCTTCTAATGTGTATATGTGCCTTTCGTTGCAGGGGTCTAGACAACAAATGCTCTGTGTACCCGCTGTCCCTGGACAAGAATGAAAACCTGGCTGCTAAGAAGAAGTCTGTTGCCATGCACACCAACTACTTGTCTGCCTGCAGCTTCACTAACTCAGACATGCAGGTGGGATCTTCTTTAAGGGCCGCATAATATTTTGGATAGACATTGGTATTGCACTTTCTTTTAAAACGTTTACTTGTTGGGGAGTGTAGGTTAGATTGGTTACAATCCAGAAAGTATGTTTCACCATGGTCCAAATTTGACTGGCTTGTTTTACACAATGACTTTTGCCATTTGACAATTATAAATTAGTATTTTTAAGCCCTTTAGGTCCATTTTGAAATCTTAACCTGGAATGTTAGGGAATGACAGGGAACCTTTAATGTAACTGAAATGTTAATGAGTACATCTTTGCATTTGTTAATAATACATGTGTTAGTCTATATCACACTCTGTAGCCTGATGTGTAGTTTTTTGTTAATAATTAACAAATACAGTTAATAAATTGGTATATCATTCTCTCTGCCTAGAATGTAACACTTTGTTTTTTAAGTGAATTGCTCTTTCCTCCCTGAGTGCACTTATAAGCAGACATTGTTCTATTCCCTTACCGTATACAGCCATGTTCACTATCAAGCACACACAGAGAAGCAGAGGCAAATCTGTGGGTGCTGCAACAGAATGAACGGGTGTAACTTTGTTTGACACTTAATTACTTAATTGTCTTCCAGATCCTGACATCCAGTGGAGATGGAACATGTGCATTATGGGATGTTGAGAGTGGACAGCTGCTTCAGAGTTTCCATGGGCATGCAGCAGATGTGCTCTGTCTGGATCTCGCCCCATCTGAGACTGGGAACACCTTTGTTTCAGGGGTGAGGAGGACCCTCCTGAACTTGTCATTGTTTAACCTTGCACAAACACTTACTGTGCTATATTTGCTATTGCAGGGCTGTGATAAGAAGGCCAATGTATGGGATATGCGTTCAGGACAATGCATTCAATCCTTTGAAACTCATGAATCAGACATAAATAGTGTCAGGTAGGAGATTATACAACGGCATATAGTATTAAGTAATACACCAATCTGATTGATCAGTGAGGAATTATTTTTCTCTGATGTCTAACTGTCTCACATTGCTAAAAGGTACTATCCCAGCGGAGATGCATTTGCATCAGGCTCAGATGATGCCACTGTGAGTGATCAGCTACTCTTTACTTAAGATACCATTGGCAACTGACCAGCTACTGCTTTTCCCCACACACCTGCTACTGACAATATATTCATAACTGCATTGTAAACCAAAGCATACATGTTGTGTGTGTTTCAGTGCCGTCTCTACGACTTGAGGGCTGACAGAGAAGTAGCTATTTATTCAAAAGAAAGCATTATTTTTGGCGTCTCCAGCGTTGATTTCTCTCTCAGCGGTAAAAAGCTTTTGTACTCTATGTGCTTCAGTATTATTTAGATGACTCAATAGTTAATCCGTGCTTGTCTTCTGACCACACTTTTTACTCATGCACCTATTTTTCAGGCCGCCTACTCTTTGGTGGATACAATGATTACACTATAAATGTTTGGGACGTTCTGAAGGGAACACGGGTGTCTATTCTGTTTGGGCATGAGAACCGTGTAAGCACACTGCGCGTTTCCCCAGATGGGACAGCCTTCTGCTCAGGTTCCTGGGACCACACACTCAGGGTATGTCACAATGTACACAGCAACAATGTAATATGAGCATATTATGTTTGGTAATGTCCTGGACCTAATATCTTTCTATTCTTCTTCTTTTTATCTTCTTCCAGATCTGGGCTTGAGGATAAAGAAGACACAATTGAGTGTTTGATGGGCCAATTGAAGAGACAGAGTTTCAGTTTGCTTCAGTACAATCATAGACATAGAGGGTCAGTTGTACATTTTGCATAAAATGAACACTGGGTACTCTATATATTCCAGATTCACAGTCAGGGTAGATTCACATGTTTTGTGCAGCGGTTTAACCAAATAGCACACTGTATTAGAATATAATTGGAAAAATTATTCTATTATATATAATTACTCACAGTAAATAGAACCGAGTGTTAGATAGAAGTGAAAAAACAAAGAAAAGTAAGAATGTTTGTAATATGTCAACATGACAAACATTGTAGGCCAAGTATGTTTTAATAGGCTTCATATTCCATTACTACCCCAAGTAGCCTAATTCATATAATGCTTGAAAGTTATCCAGCTGACCATATTTTTTGGAGTTGGCTAAGAAACAAAAATTAGGTGAATAAATGATGATCTTTAGTATTGTCCAATTACAAATGTAGATCTATATTGTCAGTTGTCTTTACAGCTACCAGTATAGTAGAATGCACTTGCTTGATGTGCACATTAGCCTATATCATATCACAGGAAATGCTCTGACCTTCTAGTACTCAACTAGATATATAAATAATGTGAAAACAAGTTTTCAATCTTTAGAATGTACTCATAGCTGTAATTATATATTTATTGTAATTATTTTATTGTAGTTTAATGTACATACTGTGAACCAAGCTGTTTATCAAAAGATCATAATGACATAATAAACTCAGTTTTCAATCACTCGCGTTCATGTATTCTTGATATTGTTTATCATTTCTACTCTTACTGTAAACGACGTTGACCAATGAAGTTTTACAAAATGCAAGCGCGGATGTTGCGTCAGCGGTGGGCGTGGCTAGTGCATCAAAATAATGGCCGACTGGCAAGTTACCATACCACTTGTTATGTTTAAATCGCTAGGAATAGTTGTTCACTAAATTTAGAGAGTGCTACTCAGATGATAAAATAGGTATATTTCAAAAGATATAAGCTTGCATTCAAGATACATTTTAGGTGTCAAAATGAGTGATGTGGTTGAGAGGACACTGACAGCTCTGCCGAGTCTGCTGTCGTTAGACTCACAACCTGGATCAGGGAAACTATCCTCCACTTCTAAATTAGGAAACCTTATTCGAGGAATCACAGAATTAACATCCAAACATGTAAGTCTATTCAGTTAAGTCTAGGAGAGGTTTGTATGTGAGCTGGAATGTGGCCGTCGCTGCATTAGACTAGCTTGCAAAGCTAATATGGGGACACTACATAGTCGAGGCAAATCGACCATTTGACAACCCAGGTGTGCTTTATCAAATAACCGAGTTATGTTGCTTTTTTAAGGAGGAGGAAAAACTTATTCAACGTGAACTGGCTTCTATCAAAGAACAGGTGTCCTGCCCCAACACCTCCATGGTAAGTGTATTAGTATTGATTTGTATAATACATGTTTACACTGTTACAGATAATTATTGAAGTCCTTATATTTTGTTTTCATTCAGAAACAGATGAAGGAGCTGATGGTGAGATCCATCTACTGTGAAATGCTAGGTTATGAGGCTTCCTTTAGCTATATACATGCCATCAAATTGGCTCAACAAGGCACAGTTTTGGAGAAAAGAGTTGGTATGTTTTGTTTTATTGTAATTGTTACAGTTTACTGTCCTCATTTTCCCATTCAACTCTCAAACAAGTGTGCTATGTCTTACACCGGAATTGCTTTTGTTGTACAGGTTACCTTGCTGTGTCCTTGTTTCTGAATGAAAGTCATGAGCTGTTGCTTCTTCTTGTGAACACAGTGTTGAAGGTACAGTAGGTGTTTTTAAACCAATAATCTATTAACATACACATTGTGGGATGCCAAATGATTAGAAACCAAATTTGTGTGCATATTAAATCTAATTTTAAAGTCTGCATGTTGAATGAGCAATATTTCTCAAATGAAATATAATGTAATGTGTCTTTATAGGATCTTCAGAGCACAAACCTTATTGAAGTCTGCATGGCTCTAACTGTTGTCAGTCAAGTCTTCCCCAAAGATATGATCCCTGCAATCCTTCCATTAGTTGAGGAGAAACTTACTCATCCAAAGTAAGAGGTTGTTAATGGTAGTAATCTTATTTATGTAATTTAGTGTATAAATAAGTACTCATTGTCCCTTTTAAAAATGTGTTTAATTGCAGAGAAATAATTCGTCGGAAAGCTGTCCTGGCACTGTATAAATTCTATTTAATTGCACCAAATCAAGTTCAGCACATCCACAACAAATTCCGGACGGCTCTGTGTGACAAGGATCCCGGTGTAATGACGGCTTCTCTACACATTTACTTGCAACTGATTGAGGTAGTTCAATATTGATGTTTAACTATTGTGTCAAGGCCTTGATGCAATTACAAGTTGTTGTAATTGACTGAAATTACTGTAAACGCTATATGCATGCTAGAATCTGCCAATGAGAAACGTTACATTCCTAGCTTTCTATTTTCTCACTTGACAGGAGAACCCAGAGGGTTATAAAGACTTGACAGCAAGTTTTGTAACCATATTGAAGCAGGTTGTGGGAGGGAAACTTCCAATGGATTTTAATTATCACAGTGTTCCTGCTCCCTGGCTTCAAATCCAGCTCCTCCGAATACTGTCTTTATTAGGGAAGAATGACCAGGGGTAAGTGCACCAGCTTGTTAATGGCATTGCAGTTGTTCCTTGAATTTGCATCATTGTAAGTATTTTCATTATTTTTTTTACCAAACGTGTTAACAGTACAAGTGAGTTGATCTATGAGGTGCTTGATGAGTCCTTACGAAGAGCAGAGATGAACCATAACATCACCTATGGTAAGTTGCATACAATATACTATTCAGCCTAATGGTAGTAAAGTTCACAATTCATTGATTTATAATATGCATTTCTTTCCCACAGCAATATTATATGAGTGTGTCAAAGCTATTTACACAATTTATCCCAAATCTGCTCTTTTGGAAAAGGCTGCAAAATGCATTGGCAACTTTGTTGTGTCACCCAAAATTAACCTCAAATATCTAGGTAAGACAAACTTGTTATTTGATGTACTTGTTGACACTTGATCTGTCCACACACAGTTAATATGTAAGAATAAGTACAGTAGTAATGCCATTGCAATGTGTTGTCACAGGACTGAAGGCCCTCACCTATGTGGTGCAGCAGGATGCGAACCTGGCCCTCCAGCACCAGAGGACCATTATTGAGTGTCTAGACCACGCTGACCGCATCATACAGCGTGAGGTACGGCACAGGCACATGCAGCCCCTCTTTATAGTGTGTGTGTGTGTGTCACTACTTGGTGACTGTGTTTTCCTTTAGACTTGGTGACTGTGTTTTAATTTAGACTTGGTGACTGTGTTTTCCTTTAGACTCGGTGACTGTGTTTTAATTTAGACGTGGTGACTGTGGGTTTTGCTTTAGACTCGGTGACTATATGTTTTACTTTAGACTTGGTGATTTTGTGTTTTAGACTTGGTAACTGTGTGTTTTCCTTTAGATTTGGTGACTTTGTTTTCCTTTAGACACTGGAGCTGCTCTTTCGGATTACCAATGCTCAGAATGTCACAGTCATTGTGGAGAAGATGCTGGAGTTTCTTCGCCTCAGTAAAGAGGACTACACTACAATTGACCTGCTGGGAAAGGTGGCAGAAGTGGCAGAAAAATATCCTTTTTGAATCTAATCAGCGTTTACGTGTACATCCCTTGATTGCATTATAGTACCACCAGAACCACGTAGTTCCTCACAATATGGTTTAAAAACAAAAATAATACTTTTTTTTTATAATGCTGGAAAATCATTGGGTGTCCCTAATATATTAGACTTTATAATATAATATTTTTTGCAGTGATATTCCATTACTCCTGTTTTTCCTAATAAACCCAATACGTATGCCCCTGATAATGCATGGTTCATTGAGACCATGAGCTCAGTCTTTGCCCTGGGTGGAGATATGATGCAGCCTGACATCCCAAACTATTTTCTTAGGGTGCTGTCTGAGGGTAAGATAATTATACAAATAATGTATTTTTAAGTACTGTTTCTGTGGCTATATTCTTTTGTGCTATATTTTTAATATAGTTAATTTAGCAGACATGTTTTTTCTAGTCACTTACTGTACACATTTCTTCTTCCATACACTTGTATATATCAGTTATCAGTCACAAATGGCAAAATGACATTACGGCCACAAGAGTAGAACTACGCTGTAATTCAACCCTACTAAGTAATGTTTTGGTGTTTATCGCCCAGGTTTTGACAGTGTGGAGGAAGATGCAGAGTTGAGACTGTTTGCTGTGGATTCATACATGTCCTTATTGAAAGGAGAGCCGTCAAAACTACCTCAGCGGTTCCTCCAAGTTATCAGCTGGGTGAGCACTGCTGGCTCTATTCAGATATTCTTGATGGTTTTGAAGTAACCACTTAAAACACTAAGATGAATGCAGCACTAAACGTGTCCACATACACAGGTGCTAGGTGAATACTCCCACTTGAAGGAAGGGCTTGAGCCAGCCACAGTCTTCAGACTCCTAATCAGTGTGTTAGATATGAAGCACGCCAGCAGTGAAACCAAAAGCTGGGTCCTAATGGCCATGGCCAAGGTGTGTGCAGGCCCTGCCTGTATGTCTTTGGCTCGGGAGGTGTCCGAGAGGTACAGTGTGTCTCTGGACACTGTGCTGAGGCAGAGGGCTCATGAACTTCAGCTACTCAGTGAAGACGCAGAGCTTCGGGCCAAGACGCTGCCTTCAGCTGCTGACCTGGAGCCCCTGGAGGTAAGGTCCAACAAAGGGAACCGCAAACTATTACCATAGAGTACTTTTTATCTGCAACACAACATGTTCCACTTCCTTTAGAAACATTGCTCCCTATGTATTTTCAGTGATTGTCGTTGTGATCTCATTACAGCAGAACAGTGCCCTCCCTAGCAGGTCTAGGTCAACATGAGTTTTAGTATGACTCAGCGTGGGATGACCTAATGATGGCTTAATGTTGTTTTTCAGGTGGATTCCTCCCTGTCCTTCTTGGATGGGTTTGTATCTCAGGCTTTGGCTGCTGGGGCAGCACCATATAAACCTCCACATCAGCGACAAGAGGAACTAACCCAGGAGAAGGGTACACTCAGTCACAATGTCCGAATAGGCTTCATCATGTACAACATACTGTTATTTGATAGCTATTGTTCTGCTGTCGTACCTATGACACGCATGCTTATGTCACCCACGTCACATGCTTTCGAATAGTCCTGAATGTGTGGCCTCCCTCAGCTCTCAGCCTGGAGCCCTACGGTCTGTCCCTGGCAGCTAGCCTATCTTCCTGCAGCATAGCAGAGAGACAGTCTCCTACGCTGTTGTCCACCAGCTCAGGGCTGTCGGGCATAAGCACAACGCTCACACACAAAGGAAGGTATGATGTGATCGTGGAGAACTGCTGCTCTTGCAGAAGTGGATTTCATAGTGTTAATAGTTTGGACAATTACATCCCCCCCCCCCCCGTTTGCTTGCCCAGTAGGTTTCTAGTACCTAAAGAAGAAAGAAAGAAATCCTACTTTATTAAAACCTAGCTTCTAGTCCTTAAACATAGACGTGAATTCACCATGGGCTGTCAAGGTTTTTCTGCACAAATGTATATTTGACTCAGAGCTATGTAGCTTAAAATCGTGGTTTGATTTGTATTCAAGATGAAGATGCAAGCTCATAGTGATTGGTGTCACAATTATAGCTTCAGTCCTCTATTTCATTGTTTAAAGGGTCACACAATAGTAAGCTGGTTTTGTTTCAGTGCTGCCACTCTGAAGCTGGATGGGGTGAAGAGGGTTTGGGGGAAGGAAGGCTACTTACCCCAGAGGGAACATGCAGAGGAATCGGCCCATGTGGAGGTTCCCAGTCCGATGCGACCGCCCAGCCAGCCGGGCGGTGGTGACGACGTCACACACAGCCAGTCCCCCACACCAACTCCCACTCCCGAGCCTCAGCAGGAGAAACAGCAGCTGGCCTCCTCTCTCTTCGTTGGCCTGGGGTCCCAGAGCTCCGTGTGCCTGGTGAGCACTCCATTTGCCTCAGCCGGCTGTTTACTTGGTCGATGTGTTGTTACAGTGTTAAGCCTTTGCCACGTTCTGACAGATGGGAAGAGCAGAGCCCGCAGCCCAGCGCTTCAGAAGGAAAGCCAGGACTCCGGGCTCCTCCTCCAATCCCAAGGAACAGTTGTCCGGCTCCTGCCGTCCTGCAGATGACCTGCTGGTGAACAACCTACTGCACTCCACCGCCGCGTCTGACTTGGCTGTTCCACCGGCTGTGCAACCCCCCCAGTCATCTCAGGACCCCATCACTGCTAACGGCGCCTGCGATGTCCCCGTAGAAGAGGGCGTGATCAAGGAGAGGAGTGCAGAAAGCTCTCCCTCTCTCGTGAAGGGAAACACTGTGGTGACTGTAGCACGTCCGGACCTGCACAGGCCACAAGACGTGTGTCTCGACTCTCACCTGCCTGCTGAGCTGTCCCGTCTGCCCCACACTGAAATAAGCCCTGTGTGCTCTGACCAAAGCCTGGCTCTGTCAGTCTGCCATGTGCAGGCAGAGGACTCTCTGCTGTTTGTTGTTTTCATCTGCAACTCATCAGATTCCGACGCACAGCAGATGCTGCTACACATAACCTCTGGGGAATTGGAGGTGTTTGTCTTGTTGTTGTCAAAATGCTTCACTGTGATCAACTGAAACTGTACACACTACTCTATAGACAATTTTACTGTGCTGGTATTCCAAACTTTACACACTTTACTATATAATGTACACAATTTTTCTGCGATCACAGCTTTACACACTCTATTGTATACATCATATTGCTATATCCACTGTGCATTCTGTGTCGTTCCTTTTGTGCAATCATCCAAATATGTCTACAGAAATAACATGGAGTCTCAAAATGGTAATTTGACCCACTGTGTTTGTCACGGCCACTAACATGCTGCTTCCTTCTGACACTAAGGTCTCCTGTGTGTCTGGTGGCCCTCCAGCGGGGGAGCTGGGGAGCCATTGTGTGATGGTGTGTCAGTACTCTGTGGTTGTGAAGAGACCCTCTGCCCACATGGCTGTAGATGGGAGGCTGTCCTACACGTTAGCAGCTGGGGAACCGCAGACCCTTCAGTTCTCATACAGACTCGCCCTCACCCATTTCATCAGGTTGGTTGTTCGTTTGTTGACCTTCACGGTGATTGGACTGCTGCTTGCTGCCTCTGTCAACTGCTGTTGTCTGTCTTAAAACAGGCCTTTGGCCGTGTCCACAGAAGAGTACGGAACCATGTGGCTGGCCTTCGCTAACGACACGAAGCAGAAACTCCCGCTCTTGAGCGAGAGCCAAGACCCTCTTACAGCCACTCTGAATGCACTGGGGGAGAAACTCAAGCTCCACGTGGTGGACATTATAGGTGACAGCACAACGGTGTTAACCGTGTAATCCTTGATATGCACGTGTTGTATGTAAAGTTGAGTGTTTGTTGTCGGTTCCCCTCCAGGTTCTGAAGGTATCGTAGCCTGCCAGCTCCTGCAGGGTCAGCCGTGCCTGATGCACTGCCGTATCCATGGAGACTCTATGGCAGTGTGGCTGCGTTCTCCGCTGCCTGATCTGCCTGACTGCCTGCTCTACCACTGTCAGAGGGCCTTGCATGAGCACTGAGCATTACGCTGCCTGACCCCTTTACAGCCAAGAAGGCAGGTACACGGTAGCTCACAATGTAAAAAAAGCAATATACCCCGTTTAGAGTGCACTGTTTACCAGTTGGTTGTCTCTTCCAAGACATCATTGAGGATGTTCTGGGTTTATGAGTGATGATTTGTTATGATTGTGATGTAACCTACAAAACAACAAAGATAGAAGTCATCATATGACCTTAGGGGCTAGTGGAATTTGTGTTAAATTCCTCATAATTATTTCACACTGAAGAAACAACCCGGGTAAAGCCCTTGTTTGCCATTGGTTTGAATGACAAAGATTCTGTATTTTCTTGTGATCATACAATGTGGGTTGACCCTGTGCTTTATCTACCTGTGTGTGTGCGTGTTTGAAAGTGGTATTAGTAGATTGATGTTGACACCAACAAATACAAATGTCTTAAAATGTGTTGCAGGGTTCCACAAAGACTTACAATACTTTTGTGTCCCACCCAAGGGGTGAGGAATCATTATGAACCTACTTTATATACGATTGTAGACAGGAAACCATCACTTTTAACACTATATATATGCCTTATGAGGATTAATTTATATTGACAATGTGTTTCTATGCTATTGCATGATATAAATGGAAACTCTGTCAATTCATTGTGGAGTACATATGGAAAAAAAATATAGAAAAGCATTCTGGATTTATGATTTTGCTAGAAGTTCAGACAATTGCTTTATTACTAAACAAGGAAATGTCTTCCATAGAGTTTTCATGGAGAAACTGTAACATGTAGTTTTTCACATGACATACAGTATTTGCTTCCTTGTTGGTCTCAGACATGTTTTGACAGTTACCTCAGCTATCATTAAAGCACAGGGGAAAGTTTACTGTTTGATGATAGAGAGATTTGGGAAAAACATGGTGAAGCCGGACGACTTCGTTAGGTTGCCTTGTAACAGTATACGTACGAAGAACCCTGTTTGTTCAGGATAACCCCAGTGAGTGATTCAGTTAGTTTGAATTCATAATGCTAATTCCAAAACTAGCATTGGCTGTCTAGGTAATTTTATTTAATTCTATTAATCTGATTATCTATTGTAGAAAATTGTGCTTAACATTTTAGATATTCTATTTTAGATATATATATTATAAGGGCTTAAGAGGGTGATATGTTATTGCTTAAAACTGGGATATCTTGCCCAGCAACGACGCCCAGCAGGAGGAGAGGAGCAGCGTGGGCCTCAACGATTGGGAGAGAGGGCCAACGACACTCAATCAACATCAGATATGGAAAACACTGTCTAGAATATTATCAATGGGCCGAGGGACAGGGCCAGACTTCGTGAACTGCTGATATTGCATGTTGGTCAGGGAATAGAAGTGGTCTTTGATCTACTATTATTATATTAATGCTGATTTTGTTAAAACTTTGTACACATTGTTTCCTCCTATTTCAACTCCATAAACGAACACACTGGAACTGGTGTGAGGAGACACCACCCAGATTCCAACACTATGCATCACGTATTTAATTCAAACTGACTCAGTAAAAGATTAATTATGTTGGTCTTATATTTTTGTATTAGTGCAGTCTTTCTATTGATTGGATATATATTCTTACAAAATAAATATTTTTATTGGTTTAATTTTTGGGACGAAAATGCATTTATTGTGCTTTGTGTGCTTATTAGCATCCTGTGATACTGCCTCACGATGCTTTATTTAACCCCAAAGGGGAAGTATGTCTTTTTTTGTCTATCAATACATAGATTGCTGCATGAGAGAGAACAACTAAACTAAACGCCTTATATTTTAATGCCAAGGTGGCTGTTTGATTTGTGCCTGTGGCGCAGAAAACAATAGTGTTTTTTCAGTTCATTCTGATAATTTATTAATAAACTTTACGTATGTAAATTCATGTTGTATGTGTTTTACAATTAACTCAGAACTACTGTACTATACCATTCTATCACTGCTAATATTTTCTACATGCAATCAGCAGGATAAGAATACAACAGCTGCCAGAAGGAGTACTGTACATCTGATTACACAAGCAGTGCAAACTAAATATTATGAAACCAACAGCCTTTATTATAATTTATCGTAATCTGGCTGGCATATGACGCCAGTGCCACCAAATCTGATAATCATATGCTACCTATTTTGGCAGGCACTTAACTGCCACTTCCACAATGCCTTAAAGCTAATGTTTAAGTGCTCTTAACAAGTTCCTCCACGTCTGCCTTGGTCTCTTGGTGGTGCTGCAGCTCTCTGGGGATAAAGCGCATGGTCAGGCTGTGTTCGTCCTCCACAGGCTGCTGGGACAGGTTGTTAGTCTGCCGGATGCTGCTCAGGGTGCAACCGCGCCTCGGGCTCACCGTGTAGCGTGACAGCAGGGTCACTAAGATAGCTTTCATCATCACCATGGCGATGTGCTTGCCCACGCATGAGCGAGGGCCGCAGCCGAAAGGCTGGAAGAAACGGTTGGGCACCTGAGAGAGAGAGCGAGAGAGATGAAAAGACTGACCTCTACCTCACCAGACCCACAAATACTGTATAGATGGAACCTACTATTTTGTCAAAGTTATCTAGGTTGAACTCATTGGGCTTGGGAAAGAATTCAGACTTGTGCATAAGGCCAATGTTGAGGATAATGTTGGTTCCCTTTTTAACTGGTGTGCCGTCAATGTTGTCGTCTTCCAGAGCTTTCCGCATGGTGAAGTCAACCACAGGATGGAACCTCAGTGACTCGTTGATGAAGCACTCCAGCACGTTCAGGTGTTGATAGTCGAGCTTGTTCACATCCGTATCCCCTGAGAGACGAAAGAACGAGAGCACAGTTTACATTTGATTGTTAGTATATTCATTTGTTAAAGATTCACTCCTCAATTTGTGTCCAAAATTGCTGTGATTGAACCCATTGCACAAAATCAGTTTGAATGATTACGTGCCCTTTTCATAGAGCACCTGCGTGAAGGCACTTTCTGAGAACACTAAAGGACGTGTCTATAAAAGTGAGCTGGGGCAGAAATGTGAGCTTTTAGGAAACTTCCCGTAGGTAACTTTTGACACGTGTTTTCATCTTCTTACATACGTTACCTAGGAACGCGTCGATCTCCTCGACCAGCCGCAGCTCTACATCAGGGTTCTGCTTCAGCAGCATTAACATGAAGAACAGGCTGACTGATAGTGTGTCAGGTGCTGCGATCACCATCTCCAACACACACTGCCTGACATTGTCTGCAGAGACCTCGCCGTGGTTCTGTTGAACAGCGCACCCAAGACACAACACACACTGTATAACAGCCTTATCGTCGACCCTGTAATATTTAATAGGCCAATATACTGTAGCAGACCTGAGCAAAGATGAGTTCTGATGTGAAGTCAAGCGCATCATCTAGTTTTTCAGATTCAGCGAGAGTCTTTCTTTTAATCTCGATAAGCCTCTCCATTGCATCCTGTAGTTCTTTCCTGATAACACAAAATCAATACTTTAAGACCTTGGGCAAAATCATAGATTATACTGTACTAAATCGTGTCTGTATTGTAGTGGGGAAGGCCTCACGCTGCCTGCTTATGCTTGTTGCATAGCCATCCAATTTTGAAGAATATATCAGGCTGGATTAGAACAGTTTGCCAGGTCTCAAAGTAATTATGGATCTTTATAAGCAGCTCCTTTTCTAAATAAGCAAAAAAACACAATAGATGAAAGTGAATGGCTTGCTATGAGGGAAGAGTGCTATTACATGATGAGCACTGACCATTGAGTGGCACCCTCAGGAATAGCTGGTTGGAGATGTCCACCACTATGCACCTCAGCAGGTTGAGCACGTCAACATGGCCAGACGGATCAGTCATTTCCTGCAGACAGTCCAGGTACTTGGATGTCGCGTCCACACAGATCGCCACTGTTCTTTGGAGACCAGGCCCTGTGAGTGCTTTCCAAACCAAACGAAACATTCACACTTCACAATCAACAATCAATTAAAAATATTTCAAACTCTGACGGCCCGCCCGTGGGCCGTTCACCATCTTGGTTGGGGAAGTTGTGTTGTTGACATGTTTAACTTACAAGTTGTTCTTCATGCTATATACCGTTAGAAAGCTATAAATCGTACAATTTGATTGATACAAAAGAATTATGTTACGATCGTAACATTAGGTACACTCAACGGATATGTCAGACCATCACCTGCAATAATTGGAGAAATTTAAGGGTTAATTAATGTATTGAAAGTAAAGTCAAAATATGGTCTTCTATAAGTATCATATGAAGGTTTATAAATACACAAAAGCTGTCCTACCTTTTGCAAAATATGTCCTCACTTGTTTCCACAGGAGTACATCACTGTTGAATATGATTCCTCTGCCATCCATGCCAATACAATCCAGACCTTTTTTGCTCCCAAACCTGGCTGTGTAATGAACACTCCTCAGGACGTGGTACACTGCCGTAGACCTACAACAACATGTCTGCCTTTAACTTTAGCATGCTTGTTTATGTAGTCTCTCACAGGAAATGTGGTGTGCTGTATAGGAGCGATAATATGGACACAACTTGCTTGCTCAGAATAAGTGTTTCCTCGCCATTAATCCAGACTCGAACAATGCTACCATATTTGTTGTTGTAGAAGTTGCTTGCTGTGCCTATCCCAGTCCAGATGAACCTGGCATAGGAGAGAATAGGCCCAAGACCTGCGCAGAAGTGAGGTCCTGGCAGAGGTTTGACCAGACAAGCGGAGGAAATGTTTAACTCAGCAGGAGGATAAATATAAAGGAGACATGTGCCCTTCCTATACATAACTTGTGTTGTGTAGGAAAACAGGAACACTGCTGTGTAACCTCTCTGAAAAGGTATTCCTGAATGAAAAGTACAGTTTCACTACAAGAATATTATATCTGTATAATACTAAAATACTCCACTTTGTACCTAAATAACATTTTCTTAACATAAACAAAATCAGGCAGTATAAAGTTATTACCATGCAGATTTCAATTGACCTCTGTGGTGTTTATTTAATAAGTGTCTTACCGGGGGTGTGTGGCCTGTTTCTTCTGGCCCAGGCTGTGCAGAAGAGGAGGCACAGTAGAAGAAGCATTAGAGTGGTGACTGTTGCTGAATCCGCCAAATTGGGGCTCATGGTGAGCACATCCATTATTGATTCTCCAGCCTGCAGCACACCGTGGGTCAGAGCACAGTGTGATGTGGTCCTCCTGCAGAAACAGTTTTTTATGCAGGGGTGTGGTCACTCTAGCTAATGTGATATTATTAATTTGATATGTGATGTTTCTAAAGATGTGAAATCCCCAGGAAACAGCTCTGTGATCTGCTTGTCTTAAAATATTCATTTTTGTGATAATCAGGAAGATCAGGCTAGGAAAAATTATTCCAGATTCCACATTTTTCCATTATTCCTTAATGCAATATTAAACAATATTAAATCACTTAGATGTATAGCTCTCTCATCCCATATAAAATTAAACTCTTTGGGATGAAATAGTATTCAGCCAAATATATTGTTGTTTTTCTGTGTGGGACCAAATGTTTCTCAACTCTCAGACAATGCTGGCCAGAATTTTGAGATCGATATGACCCAGGAATGCTTTGAAATACTTTGACCAGTATCATAACCATATTAAAAAAGTATGTTCACTAATAATAAACAATGAAATGTTTGGTTCATTAAATAATAACAGACACTTTAAGGACTTTAATAATAGTGACCATCATCTGAACTTCAAATGAGGTAAATAAGTTTAGGGTTTATTATTAATAATGCCATCACTAATATTGTACATCTGAGCAACAGAAACAACAATGTTGAAGACATTATTAGGCTGAGCATCATATACATCATTTGATGCTCAGTTGATATGAATGATGAAATTAAGCGCTCAGGTAATTAAACTAAGATGAAGGCCATCATAATAATGTCTGAAAGTCAAAGCGAGCCTTATCTCTGGTCAGCCTTGCATTTTCATTCAGTTCAATACTTTATTATTGAGATTAAGCCATGCAGGCACATAGTGAAACCATAACACGCCCACAGAAAGCTTGTCAAGCGTGCCCATTTGTTAGGCTACAGTAATATATTTATAAATTATGGTATTATAGTTTGCCCTTGATCTTGAAAGTTATCCTTACATGAAAGGAACACTGTTTTTACATCGTTCCATTTGCACATTTTGTTTGCATTGGTGTAATCTTATAAATACATAAAAATAATAATAAAAATATCTTAGGAAGATACTTACTTCTATTGGTCTTGACTGCTCCCAACAAGTGATGTTAGCATCTTTAAAATGCTCTGCTTTCTCCACTGGTTTTAAAGACAGCCAGCATTCTCAGCATTCAGCACATAAAAAAGGTGTTTTATAAATCCTTGGGAAAACTCTCACCATAGTTGCTGGGAAACACTAGAGTTGAGGTTACAAGTACCACTACTCTGTAGAACCTTGTATAAGAGGACAAGGACAATAAGGTATACACCAAAAACGAAGTCTTAAAATGAACAAAGACACATTTTTATTTAGAAGAATGCAAAACCTCAATCTTTCATTAGTCGCTATAGTCAGACAGGGTTACTTTATTTTTGGCATTGTTCAAAAGAAACCCTACAGTCTGATTCATCAACTGAAGGGGCTTTTCAGGAGGAAAATAATTAGCTAGGTCAGACTGACCCCTGTCAAAGACAGTAGGCTTTACCCAGCAATTCAATTATAGGTAAAGGGGCATGATGTCATGATGATATTAATATCACAGTCTACACTATTATGTGATCTCATTCATTTGCATTTTCTAACCTTGAAACAGTACAATTTGAGTTGTGCACATGAACAGGGAAAATGCAGACGGTTGTGTGGTTTTAACAGGCTATTCAGATGCACTTCCTTTCAATAGCTGGTATGTTCATGATCACTTCTCTTTTGGGGTTTGGGTGGGTGGGATTATCCCATGGTCCAAAGAGTTGAATGGAAAACTTTCTTCGTCGCCATGACAACATTACATTGGTAATAAAAGACAATGGAATGTTGTCAGTGTGCAATAGTTCCAGAAAACATGTATATATATTACACCTTAAACATAATTTTCAATTTTAACATAGAAAATACAGTAATATCCAGATATATGGACTGTAGGACCACCTGCATTTATACATGTCCACATAATAGACCTACTGTATAGCTATTTTCCAGATGCCTGTCCTTGCGCAACACATCATGTGTCTTCCTACAGTAGTCTACACTGAAGTCCCTCTCCTACAGCCAGCGTAGTTTCTGTCTGACGTGTCTAAATACATTGGCATATGTTCAAATATGCAATGTACGCACTTGTGAATTGACAAACTGTGGCTCACTCTGCAGAGGACTGTAGTATAGCTGAGGAACAAGCATGAGGGAGCCAGGAAACGTTGTCACTCTTCCGCGCTCTCTGCGCGTGTTGCTGGCAGGCATGTGTGCTGTGCTGCTCCTGAGCTCAGTCGGCCTGCTGTTCCTGCTTCTGCAGCACCTGGACCTGGCCAGGCACCTGATCACGGTCGAGGGCCAGCTGCAGGTGTTGTCACAGAGCTGTGGCCAGCACACAGGGCTGTCGCAGACCAGCGCCCCTAAAGGAGAAGAGCAGGAAACGCATCTCCACCGCAATAAACGGAGCCTGGATGAAGGTCTTATGCGTAGCCAAGGCCGTGAGGGGACCGACATGCTACTGCTGATGACATACTCCGTGGTCCCGGTAAACTGTTGTCTTTGACACAGTGGAAATTAAAAACTGTATATCTTATTGTAAAGTGTCAGATTTTACATCATCGTCATCATTATTATTATTATTATATAATTTTGAAATCTAACCTATAACCTATTATATGCAATGTTGCCTAAATGTAACCCCAGGTGTGACACGTGTATTTTAACCAATCCTCTTTAACATACAGTATCATTACTTAGATTTTTAGATTACAGACAGCCACTGAGACACTTCCTCAATTTCTTTTCTCGCAAACATTCAGAAGAATATATTTAATGCAATTAATAATTATATTTTATCTAAGAATCAGCTACATAGATTATGTTTCTATAGGCATTACCTGCAGAAGAACATTCCTGATAAATACTTTATAATGTTTCTGCCATACTCAAATGCTCTGGTTGAACTTACTTAAATGAACTTACTATAATAATTTTGAGATTCTTAATTGTCAACAACATTGATGCAATGCAATTATCTTGTGTTTGAATGAAATGAAATAAAACTTAATTAATCATTAAACAACAAGTTAGCTAAATAAATAGATAATTTATTGTAAATTGGTGTGCTCTTAAAAAGGTGTATGCTAAATTTGCTATGCTATTTCAGCTCAAATTCTTTCTGGATCTATGTAACAGTTCCAAAGGGATTTGTTTGACAGGTACATTTTTCTTTCAGTCTACTAATTTGTGTGCTCTTAATGTCTGTTAATTAATAAATGTTTATATAATATAATATATTATAATTATTTATATTGTTTTGCTATTGTCTTTTTATTCCAGGCCCACCTGGACCTGCAGGTACAACTACATTATTCTAATTGGCTGTATCTCATATCCATAAATGTATCATAGCGTATGTAAACACTACAATCATTATATTGCATATATCCCAGGACCACAGGGCATGCCTGGAGTGGAGGGTAAGAGGGGAAGAAAAGGTAGGGATACCGTCATAATAGATCTCTTTGTCAGTGGAACCCTGTGGTGACATCCTATCAATGTATTGAATCTGTGTATTTTTACTAATGTCTAAACTTAACCATTCTGTCAAATTGACACAGAACCAAAAAAGGTAAAATATGGAATAAATTAATATAAATTGTAACTGTGTATTAACTATATTTAAAAGGTATCTACTACTACAAAAAATACAGGAATTCCTTCTATCTGTATTTGTGGAAATGTTACACCCTAAACATTAAGTCAGAGGACCATAGTATTTAAATATATTGTTATGGGATACAAAAGTTCTGTGGTATTGTTAGACATTTTATTTGTAATTGTTATATTCTTGAGTTCTGGTGACACAAGTGATACCATTTTGTGTCAGCATACTATCATACCTAACCACCAGAACGTAAATGATGATCAGTTAAATTCCTATTGTGATAAGGTTCTTTTTTGTTGTTTGACAACTTGAGGCAGATACATTTTGTTGTTTGTCAAAATGGGGCACAAGGGATTATGGGACATTATATGCATTTGAGTACTGTAATACTGTTATTGTAAGTTTTATGTAGTTAATAGTGGTTATTTTGGTTATGAGATATATGTTTGTTCGGGGGATGGGGAAATTGGAAGTCTACGTGGTCAGCTTGACTGTGACTGAGTGTGTGGCCGATATTGATGCTTTATTTGCGAACTATTCAAAAAATTGTGTTCCATGTTTCTACAATATGGAGTTAACCTGACAGATATGGTTTGTCACAAATTGAACCATTTGATAGTGACACAGTCACAGTGGCACTTAGATTTAACCCAAATAACTATAGTGTGGTGTATGAATCATGGAAAGTGATAAAGAGTAAATCTGTCTCTTGCCTGCTTCTTTAGAGCTGGCTCGCCGTCGTATTTTCTCACCACATTGTTTGGTTACACATAATATTTTTATTCATGTTAACATTTATTATGTTCATGGTCACTTAAAAATGCTCTTTATTGTGACCATAAAGCTAATTCACCACACGTAAAACAATGTTTTTGATCAATGTAATTCTGGATCGATTATAGACAACTCAAAAAGCGAAATGCTAAACTTAGCCTTAATTTTCTACATTGACAGTGTTCTTTTGTATAAAATATGTGTATTAACTTACATTTACAGAAAACCACAGGTCTTAACAGTGTCTCTTGATGACATCACACATTAGTAAAATCTAATATTTTTCCATGTCAAGATTGCATATTTAAATGACCTACAGTATTTATTCCAAATGTCCAGGACGTCCTGGAGAGAAAGGAGATACAGGCCCTAAAGGAGAAAGTGGTCCACCGGGTCAGAAATGTGAGCTCTTCAATGATGTCATCATTGAGGGTAAGAACTGAAGAACTGTGAAATGTCCTTATTCAATGTTGTGCCACTAGTTATGTAACGTATAGTGAGGTATGACAGCAGGAAGAGGAGATTCGGAGGTCAAGAGCAGTGGAGCTAGCATTTCAAGGGGCTTGGATCAAATGGGACTTGCCCAGGTGAAGACACTCCTGGGAAGGAGAAAGCTTTCCTGGGTTAACCTCTGGAAGCTAGAGCCCTTCCGGATTTCGTTCCTTCTCCGCTCAGTATACGACACTCTCCCATCACCAGCAAACATGCACAGATGGGGCTTGAGAGAAGAACCAAAAGGGACAATGGTGCACCTTCTGTCAGGGTGCCACTTTTCCCTCACCCAAGTGAGGTATCGATGGCGGCACCACAAAGTGCTCCAGGTTCTGGCCTTCTGGCAGACATCCTGCAGCAGGAGCGCTGGAAAAATAATTGAACCCAAAGGGCACAAGGAAAATCCATCGATTACATTAAGGCAGGGAAGAAGCCAGGTTCCACCAGAAAGACAAAGGACAGCATCCTCCATAGAGCACAAGGGTGGGAGATGATGGTGGAGCTGCAAAGGAAGTTGCACTTGACCCCAGTAGTTCAAACATCTTTGAGGCCAGATATGGTAATCTGGTCCGAGCAGGCTAGGAAGGTCATCCTGATTGGACTGACTGTTCCTTGGGAGGAAGGGTGCGAAGAGGCCAATGAAAGAAACATGAATGCGTGGACAAAGGATGTTGAGGATTTCAGTGTCAGTGTGGAGGATGCTTACAGCCTTGGGGATAGCAGGAAAGGAGAGAAAGGTAGCAGCGCGCAGGTTGGACGAAGCTGTAGAACGAGCCTCTTGCTGACTTTGGAGCAGGAGGGAGGAGATACGCTGGAGGTCAGGGGCTGATGGGCAGTGATTTGGCCTCCACTGCTGACCCGCCAACTGGAGGGTGTTGTGGTTAAGGGTCAAAACAACCAAAGATGGTTGGGCACCGTCTGATGACATCAGCCCCTGAACAAAGTATACGTTCAATATAGTGACTAAAAAACGAATCTAACGATGTATTTCAGAAAGAAGAAAAAAATAAATAAATAAAAGGAATTGTCTAAACTGAATTATGTACAGGTGTTAAATAATGTGTTGATATATGTGGTAAAATCAAAATTTTCCCCGGCATTCTTCCCTGTGATCCTAATTCTAAGGACCCTTTGCACAGCAGTACAGCGTGTTTGTTGATGAGTACCATGTCTGCCATGTGTGACCTATAGTGTTATGTTGGCAGGGCCACCTTGTCCAATGGGTTCGCCTGGCCCCACAGAACCACCCAGGTTGCCCTGTCCACCTGGCCCTACTGGGTCAGCAGAGACAAGAAATAGTACCAACATCACATATATCACTGAGGCCAACGTGACTTTGGGTGAGAATGCATCATATTTTTTCAGTTACTGTGTGGCAAGAGAACACACATTAGAGAAAATTCAATATTTTATTTATTTTTGTGTTCATAGCATTGCAGACAAATATGTGTGTGCTTCGTATACACTGAATGAAAGTTAATTTAGCAAATATTGTTTAGATATTTAAGTCCAACATGCAAATTGGAACTTTTCTGCCTTATCTAGATCAAAGATAAATAGTGTGATAGTGATAATAGATCATGTGTTTATTAACACCTCTTACATAAAGATTTCCTTATGTTTTCAATTGCTTCAATATCTGCAGACCTGTCTGAAATAAAAAATACCTTAAATGGTTCAGACAATGTAAACATTATGAGCAAAACAATGGAAAATGGTAAGTAATTATAATTGTGTCCTTGTGCAGTTTTCCATTAATATATGGTGGTCCAAAAAGTGATTTTACAAAATTTCTGTAAAATCACCTTTTAAATTAGATTGATTTAGTGATAGATGCTAAAAAATTACTATTATAACATTAGAAAAACATAATACACAGTGGAAAAAAAACGTTAGATTATTTAACAAAGATTTTGCAAAAAGTCCTTCTCTTTGTATAATGGAAATTCTATACAGACTGTAAAACATTATTCCAACTAAGTACATAGATCATCTTTGGAGATAACAAATTAATATTACTTTTAGAAGTTATCGCCAAAAACTCAACAATTAATGAAATTAGACAACATTGCTTCATTACACAATATATACATTTTTTTTATTTGTTTCACCACATTTTTCAATGTAATCTAGATCATGGCAATGACACCATAAATGAAGATAGCATTGTTGTCATGGCACCCATAAACTCATCAACTGGTAAGAATGTTTTCTTTATCTTCTAAAACATGCAATGACAGAATTCTGGTGCAGGTAAACTTTACCTCATTTGTATCCTATAATGAAAATCTGAAATCGCCTTTTCATTTTCTTATACAGACCCTAATCAAATCAATGACGTTTTAAATGGTACAGAAAATGAAAACATTATGGACAAACCAATGGAAAGTGGTATGGAAATATACTCACTTTTTTGTTCCCGTTTTGTCCAATGGTTTTGCTTTAATGTGAATATAATTAAATTTTCTAGTCCATCATATATTTCAGATTTTTATCTATTCAAATCTTAGAATCCCTCCTAAATTGAATTTTATAAAATAATGGCAAACGTGTATCAAACTGTAAATATTGCAGCAAATTACAATTAGTGTTTGGAAAGAATACAATATATTTACAAATAGTTTATCATACAGTAAATAAAACAATTTAACAATGAGAATAATAAATAGACAAACCTGACAGATGTGTCTCTATGTCTATCAACAAATGAATGTTACTTTTAGAAGTTATCGCCAAAAACTCAGCAATTAATTAAACTAGACAACATTGTTCCATTATACAAAATATAAATGTTTTTGATTTGTTTCCCACATTTTTCAATGTAATCTAGATCATGGCAATGACACCATAAATGAAGATAT
>JAODUH010013553.1:0-20000 GCA_027564835.1 Typhlichthys subterraneus | reverse complement strand
TCTCTTACTTCTGCCTCTTGGGCATCATGTTCCAGGAGCAATTGAAGATAGCGTTCCCGCTGCTCATTTCCCTGCCTCAGGATTTCTCTGTTGACATCCTCCATCTCTACCATTGCCTCTAGGAAATCTGAATCAGTTTTCCTTTTCCCTGTAAACAGACAAATTGGGTATTCGTGGAGCACATTGCCCTTTATTACAGTATCATGCTTTACATCTATATTATGTATCGGATATGCTAGTTAAATATCGACAGTTTTACTTTTAAGGCGTCTAGGATTTATTTCAGGAGATGCAGGGCAATGGCTGCTGGAAGCTGTGGGGGAATCCATGAAGCTAGGCTCAGTGGGCTGCACATCTGAAAAATACAGTGTGAATTAGTCTAATAGGCTATTATTATATTATAACTAGTTTTCATACATGTGGAATGGATTTTCACTTGCAACTAGGTAGTAGCCTAGCCAAGAACTTACGCTCGACTGTCGACATCTCTTCATTCTTGTCGTCCATCACGTCGTCCAGCAAAACTGTGGCAGAATCTTTTGAGCCTGGGCCACCAGAGTATTCTGGTCTTTGGCCCAGAACTGCGTCCATTGCCACGAACCATTCACAGGCCCCACTATTTGAGCCACCCACGTTAATGCGGTCTTTAATTTTTTTGTATTCATGCTTAATTTTTTTAAGTTTCCCTCGGCACTGTTGAACTGAGTGGTAAATACCCAGTTCCTCTAAGCGCGAATTAATTTTTTCGTAGACTGTTTCGACCCGAGTAGTAGAGTCAAATTCTCTCTGAATATCGTCATCTGACCATATATTAATCAAAGTGCGGACCTCTTCATTAGTCCATATTTTTTTGATTGATTCCATTTCAATGCTTCCGTTTGCATCCGAGGCAGTTGAATATGCAGGTTTGTGTCCAAGAACTGCGTCCAGTTTTTCGTACCATTTACTGATCCTTTTTTTTGACCCACAGCGATTATTGACATTTTTTATTTTTTTATAATCCTGTTTCAATTTCTTGATTTTTTCCCGACACTGTTTTGATGAGTGGCATATTCCCAATTCAGATAAACGCAAAGCTATCTTTTTGTAGACCTTGTCATTCCGAGCGCTCGACTCAAACGCTACCTGCATATCATTCTCAGACCAGATATTGAGTAGAGCTTGCACCTCGTCGTTGTCCCACGAATTGGTCGCTTTTTGTATTTCCATTACAAAATGTGTTCTACAAAATACTCAGATCTTGATGCTGCTTTTAATGTTTTCGTGGTTACTGGTAATGTTTGGTTGTTCCGCTTGGTAAATCTCGCGGCTTTTGTGTTTGACCAATTGCAGATGTTCAGTAGGTACTACCGTACATAAACTTGTTTGATCTGCTTTCGTGAAATTATTTTATTCCACAAAAAAATGGATTGAAAATTAAAAAGGGCTAGCAAGTCTATGACCAAACCCTGTACAATTTCTTAAATACGTTTTTATATTTCATTTAGTTGTTTAATAGGATAAAATAGGGACACATTTAACTATGTTCAATCAATTAACTATGTATTTGATTTATTGTCTTGTAGTTTTTGTTGTTTGAAAGTGACAAAAATTGTAATAAAATATTTCTAGACTTGTCATACACTTGCTTTAATATCACGGCCATATAATGATTTTATGGGAAATTATAAATAATCGCCAATCACAAGACACCTGCCTGAGAGTTGCTAGGAGGATTATGGTAATATATGCAATGCAGCCATTTCTGCAGCTACCATTCGAAGGTAAGAATTTGAACGTTTTCACAAAATGTATCCATACATAGTGGTTATTTGTCGATCGGGTTTATAGTAATAGTCCATTACAACATCTTTATAATTATGAATTCAACGCGCGCGACGATATAGTGCATTCCTATCGAAAGAAAGAAGAGGGGATTTTTTGGGTCTGTTCAAATGTAGCTGTTGTTGTTAGTCCCACCCAAAATGGAGCCGTGTCTTCCTTGTTCCACTCTGTAGACCGAAGGCTGGGCTCAACTAGAATGCAGGACGGGTGGGTCTACCCAAAATATTCGGGGCTTTGTCGCCGTAAAACCGGTTTTGTTGAAACTGTATAGTTTGGCTCACGACATAGGTTAGATAAGTAATGTTTGTCTCCAAGGTCGGCATTACATTGAACGTATATGGCGATAATGCTAATGTCGCGATGCAATAAATTCCCGGGTTTCTGCAGCGGTGATTTTTGTGGTATGGTCCGGTTGGGACTGAGAACTTGCGGGGTTAAAATAGGGGTGAATTAAATGTTTTATTGATTGCAATTACTACTTATGCCAATATATCTAAACAACATATGTTCGTGTTGTGTAGATGTACTGTATAATTTTGGCACAATTTTACCTGCGCGTTTGCACGCAAACATTAGCCGCATTTTTCTCAAACCCCCACTGTGGTTCATTTGACTGTTCTGTAAGAAGTGGCATGCTGGTTTATTTAGGTGTTCCTGCCATCCAAATGTAACGTTTTAATTCATCTAAAAGTCACATTATATTTGTGTGCCAAATAGAAAAAAAATGCACCGAATTTTATGCAACATTGAGAATGTTGTAGATAGGTCATGTTATAATCTATCTAACGTTTCTATGAATGTCGGGGTTGCATTCCCAACCACACAAACATAACTGAATTGGTAAAATCCTCCAATATAGTTTATAAAGGCCCTCACAGCTACATGACTTCTTAATGAAGTACACCCAACGTTTGGTAGACTAAATGCCAAATGTAACCTTTCCTGTGTTAATTTGAATGTAATTCTTTTGTCATGCTTAACATTTGTCATAATCTCTGTTTTAGGATTGTAGTATGTAAATTGCTGATAGCCCTAGCACTTTGCTACTATGGAGACAAAACAGGAACCATCTCCTGTATGGAGTCATGCTCAAAACAATGAACCTGGAAATTCAGCTCAGGTCTGTTTGTATGGGACATTATTTAACTATATGCACACATGCCACAATTAATTTAACAGTCCCCCTCATTAACATATTTCCTTAGCACTTACTGGGACCTTACTTTAAAATCAGTACGGTCTCATATTTTTTGTTTGTTGTAACTGGATTGCAGGTACATTTTGAGGGTGGCACAGTGGCCCAGATAGTGTACAGTGACGACCATCAAGACCGAGGACAACAGCAGGTGGTTTATACTGCTGATGGGAGCTCTTACACTTCAGTGGAGTCTGCAGAGCACACGCTCGTCTACATACACCCAGCAGATGTAAGTGAGGTGAGAAGGCCTGGGGTCTGATTGTAGCATTAAGAAACATTTAGTGCAATTTGTCTAAGTAGCCCACACTTCACATGCTTTCATAATACAACTTATTTCCATCTATTATCAGTGCTCAAAATGTGCATCATGGTGTATCCCAGTGGTTCTCAAAAGTGGGCTTTCGGGAGAGAATTTTCAGAAATGAAATAACATTTTAAACTGATTAGAAATAACACATTTTAGCCTATATTGTTAGTAGTGCATGTTATACATTACTTTGATGTATTCTGCTACCGGCCTATATTAAAATACTATCAAATAATATTATGTCTGTTATGCTTCTAGCATGCTTCTAGGGGGTCAGGAGTGGCACTGTTTTTTTGGGGGGTCACAAGCTGAAACGTTTTGGAACCCCTGGTGTAGCCTACCATGATTTTTATTTTATTGTATGTGCAGTGGCACTACGAACAAGCTGCCGGTGCACTACTCTTTACACATCGCTCTATATCAGGTTCTCTGGGTGATTCATAATTCCTATAGATGAACTGCATTACCCAGGGGGCACTAGGTAACGCTCGCGAGTTCTCGTTTGCGCCTGTCTGCTTTTCTCTGTTGGCGGCTAATGTTACAGTTGTTATTTACCATTTACTATACCAACGTGAATAAGGACAGTTGGCCTGACTTCAAAAGGGTACTACAAAGAGAACACAAACAGTCACAAGATGACACAACATAGTCAGCTGTTGTTAATTTACTCTAATAATTGAAATGGTTGTGCCCTTTGATTAAATATGTAAAATCAACAAATAATAGTTTTTTTTTTTTTTAATCCACCTTTCACGTCTTTCAACTTTTCTGTGGAGGCTAAATTTAACCGTTACTTTAATAAAGCTTAAGTATTTTTTCTTCCTTTACCAAACTATAATATATCAATGTACAAACGTATGTATTCTGCTCTAATTTTTATTCTCTTCAATTGACTTCTCTCAGACTGTGTTTGCTGACCAGCCCCAAGTGGCATACATTCAGCAGGATGGTACAACCCAACAGGCGAGTATACTTTCCTATCTTGATGTCTCAGAATGCTAAAACAGCTGAGGTATCTAACATCAACTGTCTCCGCCCAGGTCACGGTTCTGTTGCCTAGTGGACAGAACATGAATGCTGCTAATCTACATGTTCTCAGCAATGTAGCAGAAACCCCACAAGCCATATTGGAGACAGTTTCTCAGGTACCAAGAGCATGCAGATGAATGCTTTGTGTGTGTGTGTGTGTGTGTGTGTACTGTATGTATATAACTACAACAAGCAACGTTTACATTTATTTTTAAAATGGTTCTTCATTAATGAAGAAAATAATTTTAATAAAAAGCCTTTTGCTCAGCCACAATGCCTGTCTTGCTCATCCCTCTCCCGTCAACAAGCTTTCACTCACCAAGAAGTTGAGAGGGTCCTTTTGCAATAAAGTAACATTTGGCATCGCCCATAATTCTGCCATAACTTTACATTCTGTGTGGTCAGATTATGTCGAGTCTGGATCAACCCCGCCTTAAGTGAATATGTTGTGTATAACTGTCCATAGGAGCAGCTGTCTGTGTCCAACTCTTTGACCTCTATGACTGGTGTGGGGGACCCCTCCACTAGTCCCCTAGGGGCCACTGACTCCACTGAGGATTCTGAAGAGGAGGATGATGATGATGATGAAGACTCTGATCTGGATGACTGGGAACCTCCCCAGCCTCAAGCATTCACCCCTCACAGCCTGTGTGAGTAGTGCCTTGCATGTGCATGTGTACTTTAAAACACCAGCCAGCATGTCTGGCACCTTTTCTCTTCTGTGTGTGCGTAATATGGGTGTCTTTGGTAAAAACTGTATCCCGCCCCTGTATCCTCATTCTAACTAATGCAGACCTTTTTAAAGCACATTTGTTTAGAAAGGCATTATCTGGCATTTGAGCATTTCCTTTTTTTTAATCAATAACTTTATGCATTTTCATGTTTTAGGGTGTGAAGATTGTAACAATGCAAACACCTCAGAGTGTCTGAAACACGGGCCCCTGCATCCCATCCCCAACCGGCCAGTTTTGTCCAAAGCCCGCGCCAGTCTTCCTCTGGCCCTCTATATTGACCGCTTCCTTGGAGGGGTGTTTTGCAAGCGGCGGATTCCCAAGCGCACACAATTTGGACCACTAGAGGGACCCTTAGTGCCACATAGTGAACTACAAGACCACTATATACACCTCAAAGTATAGTCATCACCTTTACACAATTTGTAGGAACATGTTGAATGTCTCTCTGAGGGCCTTTATATTCCATTTATTTATTTGTGATTTAAAAACAAGAATATCACCTAGAATGCTAAACTCTGTAACACTTCAAGTTGGATCTGAAATTCTCTTTTTATTTTAGCTTTGCATGCTGGATGCAGAGAAAGATGGCGAGAAGTTAGATGACATGTGGGTAGACCTTTCTGATGAAGACAGCTGTAATTGGATGATGTTTGTAAGGCCTGCCCAGAGTCATCTGGAGCAGAACTTGGTGGCTTATCAGTTTGGATCTGAGATATACTACACTACTATCAAGAACATCCAGCCAAAACAAGAGCTCAAGGTATGGGCTGTACTGCAAAACATCTGTTTAAATGAATGACAACATTGATTAGCACAGATGCGATTATTTTCCCATCCACCACAGGTGTGGTATGCGGCATCCTATGCAGAGTTTGCCAACCAGAAGATCCACGAAGTAACGGAGGAGGAGAGGAAAGGTGAGGCTCTGGTCATCCCTTGGTCAGCCTCATATCAGTGGCAGGTTTAATCATTGCCAGCATGCTTCTCTTTGACAGATGTTCTGACAGTCAAGGTTATCATTGGTCTGTATCTTCTGCATTTCTCTTTTGCAGCTTTGCGAGAGCTGGAGAAGAACTGGCCTTGTTTCGAGTGTAACCGACGCTTTGTGAGCTCGGAGCAACTGCAGCAACATCTCAACATGCATGATGAAAAGCTGACGTCTGTCACAAGGTAAAACATTATTTTAGTGCTGTTTTAGTCTCTTGATCGGAGCAGGGTTCCCACTGGTCAAGGAATGTATTGGAACTATAAAAAGGCTATTCCAGACATGGAAAGTTGGAATTTGACAATTTTTTTGGGTTGTTTTTTGAGTTGTATCAGGGAATTTTACAACACCAATATGACCACCAGTCTGAATATTGCCGTTTGTAGTACCTTTTGCAAAATATCCCATTTTCAGTTTGTTTATCGTTGCCATGCTGTTTGTCCCTTTTACACAGACATTATTCTGGTGGCCTGTTTTTCCGTTCAATATAGGTCATGGAAATTCAGATTTTTAGTCAGTGAAAGGTCAGGGAATTTGACATTTGGCTTAGAGAGGGAACCCTGTCGACGGGATGCTGGGCAAAAGCCTGCTCTTCAACTAATTAGATATATACTATATTGTCCTCTTGAGGAAATTTGTTTTGGGTTCTACAAGCCAGATACAGTAAAACACAACAATATGCAAGATTTTACAGAATAAAATAAATGGATACTAAAATACATAAGAAAACATAATAAACACACCTGAAGCATCGATCAGCAAAGTTCCATCCTTACTCCACAACAACTTTTCTTTCAGTTTAAGAATCAGAGTTATAAACTCTTATTTAAAATCTGAATTGATACAGGCACGAAGGAATTCTTGAACCTATTCAATTTATATCTTTTAAGTCTGTAACGTCTCCCTGATGGCAACAATTCATATTGAGAGTGTAAAATATGTGTAGGATCATTTAAAATTCCCAAGACCTCATGATAATTGTTGTTCACACTGTCTGTGTATGTCTTTGATGGAATTTTGAGCCTATAGTATATACACCATTTCACAGATCTCACTGATTTATCATATGTGTGAGTTAAATTGCATGTAGATACAAAATTGCATATAGATACAAACCACAACCAGTAGAATAGTGCAATAGTGCAAACAGGTAAACTGACAGGTTAAAGGTCAAATTCATGAAATGAGAATTTCATACGTAAATGTGGTTCTATGAAATCTGGATGACCACCAGAGCTCTGATATGGCAAATTACAGGATGATGGGAGGGTTTGTAATGTGGCATCCTTCTAATGTCCCAGGTGATTTTGTTGGTATAACGACTTTACCAGCACATTGCTTAAAGCATTGGCTCTGATGGTCAGTAAGAATGAGATAGACTTGTACGTTATTGCTATAGGCAGGCTAGGAGCTCTGAGGTAGGCATTTGGCTTTGGTTTTAGCACTAAAGAATATAGCTATAAAGTTTGTTTTTCTTCCCCCACATGCGATGCATCTGCTGCGTTCCACCCAGTTGCCAATGCTACAATAATTTTTAACTTCACATTAATGTACTAACTAACTGTCCCACGCTCAGATCCAGAGGCCGTGGTCGAGGAAGAGGCAGGAAGAAATTTGGCACTGGGCGTAGACCAGGGCGGCCTCCTAAATTGATTCGAGTGGATCCACCAGCCGACAGCGATGGAGATGAGACCTCGGTACAAGATATATCCTGTGGATAATTAGCATAAACATGAGCAAAGAGCAGACAGAAACTAAAAAAACGCGACAAATCTAAAATAAAAACTATTAAAACAAAATCAAAGAGAAAGAAGTTCAAATATTGGTAACCTAAATCAGCTTTAATAAAATGTAATAATTAATAAGCTGAATAAAACACATGATGAAAGCAAAACTGTAATCCTATGCATGTTGAAACTGATTATCTTCATGTGTAATTCAAGCTCCCTGTTGAATTGTCCCTTTGATTGACAGGACATGTTGGAATTGGCTGTGGAGCAAGCAGAGGCGGCCCACAATGGGTTAAGAGTGGTGGAAATGGAGACGAATGTAGTGCTGGGATCTGAAGTAGAGGGCCAGTTCGGGCCCTCCGAAGAGGAGCCGGTCCTAGAACCGTCCTCCCCACCCCCCGGCACGAATCTCTCCGTTCCTGTGAAGGAGGACCCGATGCAGGACAGCCAGGCAGACCCCCACCTCTCTTCTCAGGAGCTGCGTCGTGCCAAGAGGATACGGGTGAGGCTGGCGAGCGCGAGGCTACGGTCGAACCAGTGACACGACGACAGGTGTCACTAAATAACCTGCAACCGCCCATTGCTATGCTAAAAGCTAGAAGCACACGCCCACACCTGCACCCATTGCCAGCATACGACCAACTGTAGGCAGTGGTTGCATCTCCTGACTTGTCGTGTGGCTAGTCTGTCCGTAGCCAGAGTCCTCTGCCCAGAGGAAACGGTGGCGTTAGGTTGTCCTGCTCTTTGGTGCCCAGTGGCCAACGGTTACTTTATAAACGGTGTGTTTCTCTTCTTCACGCCGTGCTTCCCTCAAAGGTGGAAGTGCAGATAGGTGAGGCCCCTAGAGGTTGCTGCTTCATGGATCCGTCTCTCCTCCATACTCCCTCTCAGCCTGTCCCCTTCTGTTAACACTCACAATAGCCTCGGTGTTGCCATGGTAACCTCAAGCAGCACATGCATTGCGCCATAATGATGTGAAGTAAATCTGAACATTGCTATTGATTGCTATTGATCTCTGGCAAACTGTATATGTCCGTATCTGCCTCATTGAATAGAGTGACAGCAGACATGTACTAGCACAGCTCTCCAGCAGGGGAAGGGAAATCATTAGTGAAATGCACTGGTTTAGGGTTTAGCACGAGCAGTGCAAATACCTGCTTATGAAGCTTTTGACTCTCTGGGCCTGGCTGTTCCATGTGCTGTCAGCCAAGAGCTAACAGAACCCTCTCTGCTCCCGTCCCCACCAGAACGCAGCGCTGCAGCACCTCTTCATAAGGAAGACCTTCCGTCCGTTCAAGTGCACCCACTGCGGCAAGGCGTTCCGGGACAAGGACAAGCTGGAGCAGCACCTGCGCGTGCACGGGCGCGACGCGTACGCCTTCCCCTGCCACATATGCAGCAAGAGCTTCCTCAGTGACTCTGCGCTGGAGGACCACCTGGTGCTGCACACGGACCACCGCAAGTACTCCTGCCTGCTGTGCACCGACACCTTCGAAAAGCTGGAGATGCTTAGGGAGCACGTGGGCGTGCACGCCGTCAACGGCTGCTTCACCTGTCCCTCCTGCAAGAAGGCCTTCATGGACTTCATCCAGGTAGAACCCAGCCTCCTCGTTTAGGACTATAGTGTCCATTGGCGTGTTCCTGTACTACATGGGTTCTGCATTTCTCTCCCCCCCCCCCAGGTGAAGAAACACATCCGCTGCTTCCACTCAGAGAAGAATTTCCAGTGCCCGGACTGTGACAAGGCGTTCTGCCGGCCCGACAAGCTGCGTCTGCATAGGCTGCGCCACTCGGACCGCAAGGATTTCCTGTGCTCCACCTGTGGCAAACAGTTCAAGGTAAAGGCCGAGCAGAAAGGACTGCCCTCAGCAGCGTTCATGTCAGTACTGTTAAAGACTCCTTCCTGTGACCTCCAGAGGAAAGACAAGCTACGCGAGCACATGCAGCGCATGCACAACCCCGACCGAGAGGCCAGGAAGGCTGACCGCGGCCAGCGCTCTAAAGCCTTCAAGCTGAAGGTGCCCACCACAGACTTTGAGAGCTTCATGTTCAAATGCAGAGTGTGCATGATGGGATTCAGACGCCGTGGAATGCTGGTGAGCACAGATACCTCGCAGGCCTTTCATTGAAATGTACACAATAATGACAATGTGAAAATGTGCAAATAAACAACATTCCTTCACATGTGCATCTGAGTGTTCTTGCCTAACTATCCGTCTGGATGCAGGTCAATCATCTGTCCAAAAGACACCCAGACATTCGCATTGATGATGTGCCAGAGCTCACCCTGCCCATAATCAAGCCCAACCGAGATTATTTCTGCCAGTATTGTGAGAAGGTTTGTCTGATGGGTGTAGCTCACAAGTCACACATCTGTGCATGAACTAAATGTATTTTATTTGTTTTTGTTGGTCCTGAATGCTTGACTCTCTCCTTTTTGTATTTGTGCAAGATTTAAGCCCACGCAAATACCAACTGCACTTGGATTCCTGCCAAGAAATGTAACAATGCTTCTAAGCAGATATCTCATTGGCGGTGTGCGTTCTCCACGCAGGTGTATAAGAGTGCCAGTAAAAGGAAGGCCCACATCCTGAAGAACCACCCGGGGGCTGAGTTGCCCCCCAGCATCAGGAAGCTGCGCCCAGCCGCTCCTGGAGAGCCTGACCCCATGCTGAGCACCCACACCCAGCTAACTGGCACCATTGCCAGCGCACCCGTCTGCTGCCCCCACTGTGCCAAGCAGTACAGCAGCAAGGTCCGTGAGGAAGTCACTCTCTGCTCACAATGCAGTTCCTCCACTATAGCGTTCCATAGAACATGGTGTTAGTGCTTAATTTAATGCTGTAACGCCCCCTGTGTATCTCAGACCAAGATGGTACAGCATATCCGGAAGAAGCACCCGGAGTTCGCCCAGCTGGCAAATGCGATCCAGGCGCCTCTGGCCACAACTGTGATCAGCAGCTCTGGTCCAAACTCAGACGTGGCCAGTGCTGAGACTGTAGTGGTGAGAGAACCGCCTTCAGGCTCACTTGGCACTCACTGCGTCCTGCTCAGCTCCGCCACACTGACTGTCAGGGTGGTTGGAGATGTCGCACTGGGTCAGTGTAATAAAAGCAGCCTCCATCAGCTGCTGTTAACCGTGTCATCCCTGTTGGCAGACCACAGACCTGCTGACACAGGCCATGACAGAGCTCTCCCAGACGCTGACCACAGACTACCGGACGGCCCAGGGAGACTTCCAGAGGATCCAGTACATCCCGGTGTCTCAGGCTGGGGGCAGCCTGGCCCAGCCACAGCACATCCAGTTGCAGGTGGTCCAGGTGGCTGCGGTGAGAGCCAGCAATCATAACACATAATGTAATACATTTGTGTCTCGCAGTATCCATTTCAGTCTGATGTCTTCTGTACATTATTTGAGTTTTTATGGAAAACGTAGAAGGGCTCTGAGAATTAGGGGACACTATTGGCAGGTTAATACATTTAAATATATAGAGCCTGTGTTAATTAGAACTGTGTAACCCGGTTTAATACCTATTCTGGCCGCACCACACTAGGTTGTGATCACAGTATTTTCAGTCAGACGAATCATCTGCTCTACTTAAAGATGCTAGTTGTTCATGAGGAAATGTGTACTGTGCTTCCACAGGCTTCCTCCCCACATTCCCAGCACCCCACGGTGGATGTGAGCCAGCTGCATGACCCTCACGGCTTCAGCCAGCACTCCATCCAGGTGCAGCACATTCAGGTCTCTGAGCCCACAGGCCCTGGACAGGGAACACCCCAGGTATACATACATGCATGCATACATACAGTACATGCAACCCCCAGGTATACAGTAGATACACCCAGTAACTGCTGTACAGTGAGACTGCAAGGCTGTTATTTTGGGTTCCTGGCTACATCATAGCAACGACAGAACGTGCATCTGGTGGGGTGTGTGTCTGCTTATGGCCCTTGACCTCAATTGACAGACCACTGCCACATTGTAGCCCACGCTGCCTAACACTGAGATAATATCAGATGGCTGTTTCCAAGTGTGACTAACCTTCTTGTGTAACATGGCACATGCAGAACACCGCAATATGCTGAACAATGGGCATCTAAGAACAGCTCATCCTCTCAATGCTAACATTCTCAAAGATGGTAAACCTCTGTGAAGCTCCAGGACGTTCAGACTAGCTACCATGCTCTCCTCATCTTCAGGTCACCGGTCAGCCTCTAAGCCCCTCCTCCCAGCAGGCCTCCCAGGAGCTGACCCCAGTGACCCTGAGCCAGAGCCACACCCTTCAGAGCCCAGCCACTCAGCAACAGGGCACCGTGCAGCATGCCTACATCCCTAGCAACTGGAACTACAGAGGATACCGTGAGTTAGCCCTGCTTGATATTGAGTAGAATTACTCTTACTAATGGTATAGCTAACCTAGATAAGACACACACACACACAGACACACACACGGGTTGTGAATGCAGACATCACTATTAACTTTTACATTTACTGCATTTTGCAGACGCTTTTATCCAAAGCGACATACAAGTAGTACATACATGAACCAATTATACACCAGCACTGGACCATTCGTCAAAGTTTGATTGACAGGCAATCTGACTAATCAGAAGGCTGGGATGTAAACTTGCTATGCTCCATTGTCACATAAACAATAATCACTTAAACTGGAATCGCTATGTCTCCATCAAATCTGTTAACTTTAAACTTCCGTTCATTGTGAACATGTCGAAAGGACGTTGTTATGGGGCATGTAGACAACATAACTGGTTTACCTCCATTATGGCCCACAGGGTCAAAATTAGGCCAGATTGAGGTGAAATCATAATGTATTTGTAACTTTATTCATCGTTATTTTGATTATTCCTTCAGCGTCTGAGATACAGATGATGGCTCTGCCTCACAATACACAATACGTGATAGCTGAGACCAGCACTCCAGGATCTGGGGTCAACAACAGCCAAGTAAAGACTGTGAGTAAATGTTGCATTATACTATGCTAATTGTATAGGTGGTGTGGATTTGAACAAACAATGCAACATTTAAAGCTAGTTTCTCTATTGAACTGTAATTGCAAATGCTCCCTGACAGTCATTGGATGTAATACAGACTTCCTCATAACACAATCACAGCTCTGTCTATACTGATATCCTTGTGTTCCTCTCCCTGGATGCAGACCCACTATGTCATTTCTGATGGCCAGACGGAGCTGGAGGCCAAACAGGTTCCTCAGGACACAGCCCAGGGTCACGCTGACCATCTGGAGCAACAGCCTGCCAATCAGCAAGCCACAACGCAGTACATCATCACCACAACCACCAATGGCAGTGGCCCTAGTGAAGTCCATATCACCAAGCCCTGACCTTGGGGGCTTGGTGACAGGGATGTGCAGATGGCCCAGATTGATCCTACATGCAGCTTTTAGCAACCCACACGCACGTTGGAAAACGGCAGTTGAGTCGACTATCACACAACGTTGTCACACCTGATGGCACTTTAATTTACTACATATTCTAACTGTTTCGTTGATAAGCACACAGGTATGTTTCGTGCAATGAAAGGTAGGGGCATAACCGCCATATGATCATGTGATGTGTTCACATGATCATTCTCAGTCAGCTGACAGAAACCAGGTGATCGCACATGACTGTGGTCCACCTGAATTTGTTTACAGGCACAGAACAGACATGGTTGATTCAGAGGAAATGTAGGAGTATAGATGGACAGCACAGTTTTATGTGTCTGGTATGGTATTTGTTGAATTGTCTGAGAGGTAATTTTCTAGATGCAAGTTGCAGAACCTGGCATGAGAAATATTTAATTTTTTTTTTTTTTTTAGCAAACTAAAATGAAGGACTGTTTTAATTAAAGGTAAATTGGAAAGGGAATTAAGGCTGTGAATGCTTTTTAAGTAACCAACCATGTGTCCTACTCATCTTGAGAGATGTAAATCTTAAGGAAAATATAACTTAACAAATCATCCTAATAAGTTTTATGTTAACGCTTTCTAGTACATACACACATAATAGCCTATAGCAGATTTGTTCTTACTGTCAAATAAAGTACATTGTAGTAGATATTGTATTATATCTACTGCAAGAGCTATATCAAGTCAATAAATAATATACTGAAATTAATGATTAATTGGAATATATATAAATTTAAAAAAATAATGTATATGCAAGTCATGTCTATCTGAAACCCATCTCAACACAATTTGTTGTAATTCATAGTCAAATGTAGCATTCAGTGATTGTTTACATGCACACATTCTCCACAATCATTAGTATGGCAATATTCCAAATTTGATAATATCTGAATATGATGTGGTATACATTTCTGCTTTTGGGATCATCTACAGTAATATGTAGGAACATCATTTGGACCTTTTATTTTTTTTGAGATGAGGGCAATAACCACAATGTTGCTTGTAATAGTTGATGTTCAATCACATGTTTTAAGGAGTATGTGCTGGATTGTTCTTCCTGTTTTCCTGGAAGTCCTTTCCTGAAGTGATTTGTGTTACCTACAGTTTACTTGTGTTTCTCAAGATATCATAGCCATGTTTAGAAGCTGCAGTAGTGTAAAATGCAGCAAAATTATATATTCTTTGCTCAGACTTAAAATAAAGCATAAGTACAAGATAGGAAAGACTTTTGTTTTTAATATTAAAACTTCCTTAGTTCTGCTGTACAGTTATCTTAAATACAATTTATCTGAAGCTATTGGATTCATTTTCTTTATTTGTTGCTTTTGAACCAAATTACAATTTTGTATTTTTATTTATTTTACCCTTCCGTATGACATTTGTAAGAACAATTTCTTTCAATTACTCAACAGCTGAACATACTGTAGTGTGTATTATGGTGATATATATGTAACAACATATTTAATAATGGTCATAATCAGCTGTTTCAACCTATTTATTAAACCTGTGGTATAGCTAATAAGTTATTGCTGTGTCAGTAATTCATACATATACCTGAGGGGAAGAGTGCAGCCTCAAAACACTTCTCTTTTGGCAGCAGGGTGTGCTGTTCAGTGAGGAAATTCTTTAACTTAAAGATGTTTGTTCAAACCGCTCTCCATGGGCAAGATGCTGGAATAGCTATGTTTCCTCTGGAGATCCAATTTAATTATTACTGTTCTACTCATGTCAGCTACTGGAACTGTTTTAAAGTAATTATTTATGGGCTGCTCTATACATTATGTTTTACCATTCTGATCAATTCAAAAGCTATCTTGATGGAATTAACTTATTATATATTTTGACCTACTTAGAAATTAAATTATTTTAATGTACATGTACATTTTGATTTGCATTTATGGTATGCCTAAAATTCAATTTTATGTATTCAAACAATATCTGTTTTTGAGTGCATCAGTGACAGTACCTGTAATGTTTAAATGTTACTTGAACTGGCAGTAGTAGGCTACACTCAGTCCATGCACCTGTGTAAGCTATGTGAGGCCCATGCAGCCTTGGTAAATTCACAAAAATACACGTTCCCCTTCAATCATACAAATATTGGCTTTTGGGAATTCGTGGCATATCAATTGTCATAAACATACATATTCCTCAGTCAGTAATTGATTGTTATTCCTAAACATTACTTTTAGTTAGTTTGTCTACTAGAGAAAAGCGGCTTTCCTTGACACAACCATGAAGTGGTGTTGAGTGTTTACTCCGTAGTTGGAATGTGGTGAAAGAAGAGAAAGAAAGCTGTGCCTCGATATGTAGCAGAACCAGTCATACAGGCCTGCCACACTACAGAGCATGCTTACTGTGTAGGCTACAGTCAAATAAAGCCTCGAGCGTGACCGGCTACGCTGGTGTCCCCAAGTAATAGCTCTCATACCTCCACTCACCTTAAAGGTAAAGCATAAACAGGACCCAGGGAGACTGTGCTCTGTGAGGGGCCCGATGAATGGATGGAGAGGGGGGAAAGAGATGACGAGAACAAAGTGGAAGGCGGAGGACTGTCGAGGTGCGTAGGTAGCTGAATGTCACTCAATCTGTATCGCTGGTTTCTTCCAAGTGGCAGGTCTGTCAGGAGAGGGGAGGGTAAGTCAAATGACTGCCATCCCGTCCTCTCCCTGGCTCAGACTGCTGCCATGAGGATGTGTTAGGCAGATATGTCACTTTGACAGATGGCTCCACGTCAGTCTTCCATACAAGTGGGCAAATAAGATACAGTTATATAATATAAAATGGCACTGTGCGGCATTTAACCTATACTGATCATTAGGCATTCTCTCATTTGTATAGTTTTGTTACTTGCTTGACATGTCACGCATAGCTGATTTTAGCATGTTTAATTTTTTCTTTTTGTTTTGTTTCTCTATTTTTCAGGATCTGTAGGTCAAACTCAGCCTCAATACATCAGAACGTGGACCCAGTCTTTAACGGAACGCCGTTGTTTTCGAGGCTGGTACAATCTAGCATTTGTAGGTGTAATGTGGTCTGTCTGCCAGGTGGAGGCGCCACTACATCCCTCTCTCAAACTGAAAGACGTGTGTGTGAGGCTTCAGTTGGCCTGCATACTGTCTGTGGTCCTTGGCTGTTCTATTCTAGTCCTGCGGTCCTACATGAAGCACAGACAGAGAACTGTGGTGAGTCCAGCAACTTGTCTCCTATATCTCACCATTCATACGTGTCTTACTGTATGTATTGACTATTTCAATTCAAGGTGTCTTCTCATAATATATCAGAGGTTACGGCTGGACACACTGTTAACCAGTATTCAGGGTGAGCTACTAGCCTAATGACACACCTGAACAAACATCCTTCAGCACCATCCATTTGCTTTTGCATACTTTCTCATCTCAAGTTTGTGTTAATGTTCTCAGCTAGTCTGTAGTAATGTTGTTCCAGGCAACCCAACAACAGCATCCCAAGTCACCATTTGTCCCTGGCCCTGGCCTTGACAGACAGTGTGCTGCTGTGTGTGCTTCAGGAAACCCTGTCGGACCCTAGTCCACCCCACCTACATGCTCTGCTAATGAGGCTAGAGGTACTGTAAGATAGGAACCAAATAACACACACACATAATGAACAACCTCAGGCGCAAGTAGCACACTCCTTTTTTTCTAATCACCCCATGTCTGTGTAGAGGAAGGCAGAAACATGACAGACATATTTTAGTGTGTGTGGTGCACACAAGTTGTGCTAGCCGGAGGCAACCGCCTCATCACTGAGCTGCTGTCATCAGCACTCTGAATCTACCAGACCCAGCCTGTCGATTTGGCTTTGTGTTGCTGGACTCACTAATTATTCTTGTTACCTTTGATTGGCTGTCACCTTGTGTTTGGTCGAAGGCATTGATTTAAATGTGTACCCCCACCCCATTGCGTCTTCTGGTTTGACCAAAAGTCATACACATGGACGTCATCCCATTAATCCAAAGCACCGAGCCGTAGCATAAGGGCAACCGTATTCACAACTGACTTTGTTATAGTAGCCTTTAGCTAATATACGGTAGCTAAAATGCAAAATAAAACTCTCTCTCTCTCTCTCTGTCTCCACAGACTGTGTCTCACACACTTGAGCAGTCTGGCGTGTCGTCACTCACATTATCAGCTCAGTGGGATTGTGACTCTACACTGAGGGAGAAGCTGAAGCTCCTCTGCACCCACCTACAGCAGAGGTGAGCCTGACAGACTCACAAGACAGACAGACAAACAGACAGTCTCACCCCCCCACCGACACTTGCGTGCTGGAGATATGTATGTGTTATTGTGGTCTCTAGGGCTCTCTTGTGAGTGTGGGCATTTAAAAGCTTTACTTTCAGAATGACACATGTAAACCCCATGTAAATGTTCCCAGGCTTGTGTTTTGAATGCCTGGCTGTAAATACTTGTTGACATGCAGATGTCCATGTTTAGGGTGATGTTCAGTATATTCTCAAGCTTAACAAATGCACTGTTCTGCGTTGCTCTTCACCAGGATAAAGTCACTCCGAAGACTCATCCAGGTACAGGGGCAACTGGAGGCAAGTGTAAAGGACACGCTGGGGGGTCTTGAACACCTCTGGACGCAGCTGGAGAACCTCCACACCGGGGTCACTCTCACCAAGGACTGGAACCAAGGCCAGGGAGATCTCTCCACAGCCAAGACAGAGGCAGAGGTACCAGGGACAAAATGTGTGAAGGACATGCTGTGTATGTCTATTGTCTTGCTTTAGTCATTATACAGGTGCTGTTGTGTCCTTCTAATCGTCGTGTGTGTTTGGGAAAGAATCTGTCCACGGTGTTGGCTCAGTACGGGAGCAGGCTTGAGTGCTGCCAGACTCACCAGAGGGACAGCACACAGCTCCTTCAGGTACTGTAACTCTTCTGTAGACCTCTCTGTTTCTAACTGTTTCCACCCAACCAGACGCCCTCTGCTCTCTTTCTCACAGGAGCTGACCTGGAGTCATAGAAATATAAGCCTCAGTGTCCGTGGCCACAGAGAGTCAGTCTGGCCAGAGCTGTTACTCCAGGCCAACATTGAGAAGGTAATAGCTATACGTTACACCCGGTAAGACAAACAGCACAATAGGCTCATGCAGGAAGTGATATACGAATGTACACACATTTGTTTGTATCCGCAATTTGTTCTTATTTTGTTAGTACCCATTTATTTCTGGGATATAACTATGTTCTCTTATTTTGAAGTGGTCAGAGCACTCTAAGAAAATAAACAGTATCTTGTTTTCACGGTCCAAAAATTGTTTGTCCAAGAACAAAGAAATAAGTGAATAATATCATAGAGTATATAATGAAATTGATATGATCACGTTTATGTTTTAGAGTTATTATAATGGCATGATTATCACATTTGTTTACTAGGTTATTAATTGTTCCATTGATCCCAATTAAGACTATTAAAAACCCTTGTATGCGTTGCCCAGCCAGGCCAGAGAAGAGAACGTGTTTTGACAGATTGACAGATTGAATGGCTGGAAAGCCATGTCAGATTGAATGTACCAGAGTATTTGGGGGGTGTTTAATATGCTAAAAGCTTAAAATTGGCCACATACCATGTACGATCAAGTGGGATTCATCATTCAGCTCACCTGGGTAAAAACATATTTGTAGGTTAAGAACATTTAGCAAAAGAGTGTTACTGCATGAGACCCATTGTTATTGTATCATTGTGCATGTGTTTAATGATGCCCATTGAGACTCAAACCCTCCTCACACAGTTTGACAAGGTTCAGGAGAGCTTCCGCTCACTGGAGCAGCAGACGTTGACGTTCAAGGCCCACCTGCAGGGGCTTGCTGTAGGGCTTCATAACAGCAAAACAAGGGTCCTGTCTCTAAGCAACCAGGAATCCTGTGCTTGCTCAGTCACTCATAAGAGCCCCTGCGGTTGCTGTTCAGATGATATCACCCCTACGGCTTCCCGTGACCCCTCCCCCACGGCCACACCTGACCTCTCAGTCGGGGGAGACTCTTCTCCTAGCCTGTGTGAAAGGTCAGCCTTCCAGGTCTCAAGCGCCTTTGGATGCCTTCGTATATCCGGCCGGAGGAAATGAACTATTATTTTAGATTCAAACCTAGAAAGATTTGAAGTGAGTGAGGATGTCCCTATACATTCCATAACATCAGCGTTTATCGTTTTGTTTTCGCTTTTCAAATGTTGATCATTTGACATTGTAGCCATTGTGTAAGATTTTTATTGCTTCCATGTTCATCATAAACATTGCTGCATCACACACTGCCCAACACTGCAGACAACAGCACCTGCAATCACTATTTTAAACACAAGGGTGCACACTTTCACCATTTACAGCTGCACTGCACATTTATCCAAGTGTGTTGTTCTAACTTCATTCAACTACAGATTCTATACATTTCAATTATTTGTGTCACGCAGTTCCTGAAGAGGACCTTTTCCATTAAATTATCTTTATAAATGTAAATGTTTTTTAAAGAGAAGAGACCCATATACCTAAATGTAATGCTTTATTTTCATATAGGAGATACTTGCGATTTCAGACGTCAACTGAAGATTACCTGATATACTGTGTGCTATAATGTGTCATTATTTTGTAATATTTTGTTTGTTATTTTATTCTTTGATGTCAATAACATACCTTTATTTATATATATATATATATATCTGCCGTAGCAGAAGCAAAACAGCGGGTGTGGTAGAGCTTCGGAGAAGCCATGGAGAAAGACTTTCGGTCGGCACCAAAGTGT
>JAODUH010013534.1:0-28092 GCA_027564835.1 Typhlichthys subterraneus | reverse complement strand
CTGGGTGAATGTCAGGCAAAAATACTGTAAAGCGCTTTGGATAAAAGCGCTATATAAATACGCCCATTTACCATTTAAGTTGAATGGCATAGAACTATTTATACAAATATATTTATTAGTTCCTCCTTCTGTGGGCTTTGGTCTTGGTTTTGTTGTTTACAGTACAGTAGGTGTACCACAATTAAATAAGGCTTGCCCTGGAATGACAAGAATGGTGGAATGGGGCTTTCATTTGGGAAACAAACAAACCTTAATTTGTTTCTTAGGTTCCCAGAACCAAAGAATAGCTCCATTCAGTTTCTTTACTTTTCTCGTTTTTATGCAACAGCCTTTGTAAGGGGTGCTTTTATGAGCATTTAATGAATGTTATGCATTTGGCTCAATTATTGAGAAGCAGCTTTATCTTTAGAGAAGCAGGAAATGTATGTTGCTCCTTATCGACCTGTCTAATTACAATACTGTACTGTAGGTACTGTAATGGCTTTCATTTGATCTTCCATCCATTGTCGTTTGCCCTTGTTATGACAGTTAAGTTCTCAAATGTACCTACTATCTTAAGGGTTTTTGTTTAGTGTATTTGGCTTAAAATTACCTTCTTTTCCTCAACTATCTTGACTCAAATTGTAAATTGTAATAGCTGTAAAATCTGCTACTAGCTGAACCAATCTGGTAATATAAAAGGCACATGCTATATATTTAAAGTGTCAGTTAAAAAGCATTGATGAGAGAAATGCACTCTTTTAAAATAGTGTACCATTTAAAACATTTGCTGTCCCCAATGACATGGCAAGAGAAGTTGTTTCTCTTTTTCAAGATAGTTGAAAGGTTCTACATATTCACATTAAAAGTCTCCCGCCCTAGGCCAAATGCACAATCACAATAGTTTTGCAGTTTTATAATGAGAGTTTTGTTTTTAAGTTAAAGCATCAGATTTCTTGACTAATGTACAACTAATATTGAATTCATGCACCGTTAAATATAGATTTAGTAGTGCCTCTTATAAAGGTGAATCAGAATCAAATATTTCCACAGCAGTGGCGCAATCCATTTCTGGCTTCATCTTGGAGGCTTGCGCCCTCATGTGGTCATATCCTGTTCTGCTGCGATTAATATGACCATTATTTGTATTGCAGGGTGACAGAGGAGGAGAGAGAGTTCTGCAAAAGAAATGGACTACCTTCCTTAAAGCCCAGCTCTTGTGCGCATTGCCCGACGACGGCTTCCCCTTCAACATTATCCAGGACATGTTTGTGTTGACGCCCCGCCCCGAAGACTGGAAGAACACTCTGTTTTTTGGCGTCTTTACATCTCAGTGGTAACGTTTATTTGACAATTTTACAACAGGGTCACCAAAATAAATGCTATTAGTTATTACAAAAGCCTTTTTTATTTGAAGCCAACTGTTAAAATGTTTTAAATTAAATGTTGAAATGTTTCAGTTTATGGTTGCTATGTTGCCTAACAAGCAAAGGGATAGCATTACCACGCAGAGTGTCTTTGGTGTGTGTCCTACTGTAGGTATAAGGGAGCTTCAGGCAGCTCCGCAGTGTGCTCCTTCACAATGGACCAGGTGGAGAAAGCTTTCAGCGGGCGATACCGCGAGGTGAACCGAGATACACAGCAGTGGTACACCTACAACCACCCGGTCCCAGAGCCATATCCTGGTGGGGTGAGTACACCATTGCCCTCAGCTGGACAGACAAAAACCTAACCAAAAAAAGAAAAAAAAAGAAAACGCCTGGCGTGTCTGTGTGCGTGTCAGCTACATCCTCAATCTCAACCAACCATCAGTGCTAGGACAGATATCTGTCATGCTGGCGTCGTTGTCCACCTCTCCCCCGCCCTGGGCTGGATCGCTATCAGTGTTGTTGTTTTCATTTCCTGTCAGGTTTATCCCAGCCTGATCTCTGGGAGGCCTATGCACGCTGTTAACTACTGTAATGTGTTCATATTGCCCTTGCAGTGCATCACAAATGCTGCCAGAAAGCAAGGCATCTCGTCGTCGCTGCACATGCCAGACAAGGTGCTGAACTTCGTGAAGGACCACTTCTTGATGGATAGCGTGTTACGCAGCCGGCCCATGCTGCTCAAGCGCAACGTGCACTACACGCAGATCGCTGTGCACCACGTCCAGGCTGTCCATAAGGCCTACAACGTGCTCTTCATCGGCACAGGTGATGGACTCAGCCGCTCATCATAGACCTCCTCTGCCTGTCTGGCTTTATTGTTTTATAAGCCTATGTCTTATTGAGGCTATCCACGCTGATCCCGAGCTCCACATTGGTTACCTTAGCTGCTCAGTCTGGGAGCTCGCCATTCAAAACAGTTTGTTAACAGTTAGTGAATTCTCTTGAAAGCTGTAGCAATTGTGTCCAATCGTTTGCTAATTATTTCCTTGATTTATACCTCTATTGGCACAATAGCCTTTCTCAAGAGTGTTTTACGGATCTCACGTGACGTGGATGGCCTCACGAGGTTCCTTACTCATCCACAACAGATTTATTCTAATTTCATTTTTTTTATTTTAATTTACAGATGACGGGAAACTTCACAAAGCCATTAATGTAAACAATAACATGCACATTATTGAGGAGATGGTGCTTTTCCCAGACTCCCAACCAGTGCAGCGCATCAAATTGGATTCGGAGAAGGTAAGTGAGTGCTTGTAAGAGCAGTTCAGTTTATTTGCTCCTCTTGGCGGGAGCTCATAACAAGCTTTATGGGCGGTTTAGAGATTTCATGAGACATGAAGAGTTGTAGCCAAAAGGGGTCTTCACATTGATGGAGACAATTACATGCCTTCTTCCCTCAAGGGAACTGCAAACAGCTGTGCTTTAAGTGGTTCCTGACTCTTCCTAAATCCATGATTTGCTCTCATTGTGTATTACTAACTTACAATTGTAACTTTATTGATGCTTAATTGACACATATATTACATCTAGAGCTGTGCTATTAATATGTTGTGTTCTGAATGACACACGGGTGAAAGTGAAACATCAATTGGACTGGTGGTGAGATTTGAAATGTAAAAATATGAAAAGGATAATACACCTTTAAAAACAAAGTTTACAAAGTGTATTATTAATAACCCATGGGTCTGGCCATGTCTCCTGTACAGAGCCTGCTATATGTGTCCTCCTTCTCTGGGCTGGTGGAGGTCCCAGTGGCTAACTGCTCTAATTACCAGACTTGTGGAGAGTGTGTCCTCTCCAGGGACCCTTACTGTGCCTGGGCCGGGAGTCAGTGCCTGGATGTCAGGCAGGCCCCAGCAGGCAGGTATGTAGCACTGTGTGCTAGCGGGGGGATGTTTACACGGTGCACATGCACAGACGATATGCCCTGTGTCTGACTGTTCTGACTGTTTCAGCCTCTGGCAGCAGGACGTGGACGATGCAGTCACATCTGTCGTCTGCTACGCGCCGGTGTCCAGCCCGAGATCTGCTAGACCTCTAGCCCACAGTAAGAACTGTAGACTCGGCTGGGCTAATTTAGAGTGCAGCAGCAATTTATTTGAGTTAGTTATAATCACCCGGTGCATCTTTACCAACATGAATTTGTAATGCTCACCGGAGGGCGCAGTAAAGCTTATTTCATGCTACATCTACTTTTTCTACTTTACTTTGACAACACTTTTTAGACTATTTTATGTATTATGTAAGCTGTTATTTGGAGGACAGAATGGGATGATATGTAATGCATGTTTTGCTTTTAAATGTGAAAGTGAACATTCTAACAGAATATCATTTGTTTAGTATGACCTATTCAGCTATTGACTTTTGTCCTTTATCGTAAGTCACTGCGTAAGTCAATATCGGGTACAGCTAAACGACACCCAGTGTCCACACAGTCTCCCTGTGCCTTCCCACAGGACCGTCTTCCTGCCAGGCGGTGGTGATCCCGGCCAACACCTTCAAAGTGCTGCCCTGCAAGCTGCGCTCCAACCTGGCTGTGCGGCGGTGGGAATACAGCGAGGCCGCGGGCCACTTCCACTACCCCAGCCCCGAGGGGGGCCTGGTGGTGGTAGCCCAGGCTGACCGCCAGGAGACCTATGAGTGCTGGTCGGTGGAGGGAGGCTTCAGGCAGCTGCTGGCCAACTACTGCGTGAGGGGCGAGGCCCAGCCGGAAAGCAGCAGCAGCAGCATACCCAGCGGGGGACCCCGGATCCCGCTGGTCCCCTATGTGCCCCTTGGGGAGCCCATGGTGCTGCCGGGGGAGGCGCGGTCTCCGCAGATCAACACCAAGACGTACTGGAACGAGCTGATCGTGGTGTGCGCCCTGCTGGCCTTCTCCCTGGTGGTGTTCTCGCTCTTCGTGGCGTACCGCAACCGCGACCACATGAAGTCCATGCTGAAGGAAGGCGAGTGTCCCAGCATGCAGCAGAAGAAGCCGCGGGCGGCGGCCGTGGTGGCGGCCGCGGCGGCGGGAGGGAAGCCCGCAGAGAACATGCCGCTCAACGGCAGCCTGGCTCCGCCCCCGTGCGTTCCAGATCACAAGGGCTACCAGGCCCTACGCGACAACTACGCGCGCGGCACGTCCCCGCGCGGCTGTCCCACTCCCGACAACAGCAAGAGCTTCTCTGAGTCACACAGGATGCCTCTGAACTTCAAAGAGAGCCATGTGGAGGTTTGCCCCACGTGCCCGCGTCCCCGCGTGAGACTGGGATCGGAGATTAAAGACTCCATTGTGTGAGTGGAGAAGTGTACACTGAACGGGGGAACAGACAACGCCCTTAGAGGGGGGAGCGTCAGACTGTTTTCACTACACAGATTTTGCACTTTTGTCTTCTTCTTTGGTCCATGTACATTTCCTTCATTGCTTGTACCTCCACGTCGTCCCTGAAGCGCTCGCTCAAAAGCACAAACTCAACTTTAGCCGTCAGACATTTGATACTTTTGTTTATAATAATGCTCATTGCTCACAGAGTGAATGTACTTGTACAGTGTACAAACAGCAGAGGCAACGGTCGCCCTAATGTCCTAATAGGACACTGATGGCACTTCATAGTGTAATCTCTCAGTTCTGTCCAAGGGATGCTTGGAAAGGCAGAGTACTTTTGTTGAATGACTTGACTTCTTCATTTGACAAAGCCTGTGCTTCACTGGGTGTATGCACAATGTATAATAAGAAGGTCAACACTCAAAGTCAACCAGATTCCCACATTATCCCATCCATATATGGTTGAAAAAAAGAAACCATAATACCTATGGTAGTATAAACATTGCTTAAGAGCACATGAATACAACATGACATGTTCGCAGCCAACATACAGAGATGAAGGGAAGTGCTGGCCATTGAAATAGTCAGTCAAAAAGGGATTTTCATAAAAATGATTGATTATGATGTGAAATGAAAGCAGGCACATACCGTATACTATACACATTGAGTGTAGGAGTTTTATTTAACCAGAAACATTTCATTAGCAGAATTACAAATCTACTGTTGGAGAATAAATACTCTTATGTTTGTGGTAATGAAAGATACAATTGAGATTTCTAGAATGTCTGTTTTGGTATGTAAAAATATTATGATGATAATAATAATAATAATGATCTGAGTAGGATTCGTAATTAGCTAGGGCTTTTTATTTGTATTTTTTTCTGGTAATGGGAAAGGTATTTTCCAGATGTTATTATGCTGTTGTTCCACAAAACAGGCGGACTATGCAAAGTAAAGAATGTGAAGTAGAGTGGTCACCAAACCTCACCTTGAGACTGTAAGCACAAGGTGTCACCACAGTTCATCACAGAGGATCAGTGGCATTTCACACAAGCACGCACGCACGCGCGTACACGCACGCACACACATGCACACACGCACGCACACACGCACGCACACACGCCCCATGCACACACACGAATGCACACAATCGCACACACACACTCGCACACACGCACGCACACTCAAGTATGCAAGTGACTAAAGCAATTATTGTCTCTTGGCAGAGCAGATGAACTTCTAAATATCGTGATAAGGGTGAATGCAGGTATGCGTTGATGACATGGAATTATCAATCAGGGCAGCATTTGTTTGGTTGTCGATCTCACATCCGAACTTGGCATAGTGTAAATGGGACCCTTTTTAACAATGCATTGTTACAATTTTAGAATTCTGTGTATTCTGTTTTTAGTAAAAATGCCTTCATGGAAGATTATGCTAATGAAGAGATGTGCCTCTTGGGATACAAAAATATAGTGACCCAGGCAGTGGACATTTGTACAGTAGTTAACACACACTGTACTGTATTATATAAGGCATTGATTGGGGCATTTTATCCATAGCAACTTACAATGAGTACAATTACACGCATCACGGAGCAGTTGGGATAGGCGTCTTGTTCAAGGATGCTCACAAGGCCAACTGCAGCCCTGGAACCCATGCCCTTCCAGCTGGTCAAATATCCAGACCACTAGACTATCCTGCCCACATGGTCCACCATTGGTCAACACATTTTATTTTTAGTAGTACTACTGTGTTTTGAAGGGGTCCTTTACCGTTGCTTCAACCTCAGCCACGACATAAATTGTATTCTATAAAATGGACCACATAAATATAACTACCAACTGTATTTTAATATGTAATTAAGTATACTATTGTGATGAATATTGTGATGTTTGTGAATGGAAATGCAAAATGGAAAGTGCAAAATAAATGTGTAGGTTATTCTGAGGCTTGATGGCTGTACTCAGGCAGAGTATAATAACAAGAACATGCTTTTTAAGACTGTTAATTAAAATAACAAAGGCAGCTTTTAGTGACGTGGTTGTCATTGGAACAATAATACATTTGCCAAGTGATATACAATACATGTTTGTGAAAAGTCAGTTATGTACAGGTATTTTACATTATTTTGTTTATTGACAACTGTAAAATATTACGTGGTTCATAAAATATTCTGCCACATTCACTGCTCAACTGCAGTGCCGCTGTCACCATTTTCTTTTATTGAACTACTTGCAAAGCTTATGGTTTGTGACAGTGAAATTTGCTCTGACTCATTTCATCTTGTATTATAAATAACAAAGTTATAATGTTTTTTTATGTAAAGATGTTTTGTAAATTCAGCTGCCAATGTAAAATTGTGAATTGTATTTTTTGTATCATAACTCACTACAGTTTTTTTCCCCTTTTTGTATTGTACTGTATATAAAAAGCACTTTATTTTAATTTTTCAAATAAAGAGAAAATTGATACATTTCTATTTGAAAGGGTACTAAATATAATATTTGTAATAACACAAGTCATACTGTAGCTTGCATAGCACTGCCACTATGTGGTCACATGCGGGAACTAATAATTATCATAAGATTGCTTTTTACATAGATTCAAGTTATAGTATATGGCTCTTCACAATATGTTAATCAGGTATAACTCTATGCTACAGTGGAATTAATATTGTCACAATGAGTCTACAGCACAGCAGCTTATGTAAATACATAACTGCTTACTTTAGGTGGAGTGCACTGTTTGCTGAGCAGACTTGGCTGATCACACTGAAACCTGCTTTAAAAGTCAAATCCAATAATGAAAACAGCAATATTAAAACATGAAGGTTGCGTGAAACTAATTAAAAGAGTCATCACCCGTTTTAAAAATGTGTAGGCTAATTGTGTTACTTAAAAAATAAATATTTTAAATAGGCAAATAGGTTTTTGCCTGTTTAGGCTATAAAACCATACCCTCATTGAAAGCAAATAGATCCAGCCTAGGCTACTCTGACGGCTATTTATCTGGCTACTTGTGAAATTATTAAATAAAGAACGCTATACCTAACCAAACCATAATTCAATATTAATATACATATAAATAATAAATCAATACAAAAAAGCAGATGAAAAAAAAAGCATGACACACCTACTTTGTGTACCTGGGCCAATCAGTCAGTCTCTGTTCCTGGTGTAATGCCGAAAGTTTTGTCCCTGCCGAAATTGTTACACTTGCTACACTCTGTAGACTAGACCTGCTGTAGGGAATCGTTTGTGGTGCATTTCGGCACATCACCTCACTTTTACTACTTTTGTTTTCACGTTGATAATCAGGCGCACACGTTTGTTTATCCCATGCTGTAACATTTGTGGCTTTGTTATTTTAATTTTTGTGTTGCTTTAGCTGTGTGTGTCGTATCAGAATGGACAAACCGAGCATAGAGAGACTGTTTTCAGCGTGCGATGTGAATAAATCTGGTAGGATTGAGTACGAGGAATTCAAAGTTGTCTGCCAAGACATGAACGTATCTGAAAATGAGATTGAAGCGCTGTTCAGTAAGTTCGATACGGAAAAGGACGGATATATTGATTTCAGGAATTTTACTTCGAGGTTTCAGGAAGTTTCAGAGGTATTAGATGTGGCGACTTTCGGGCCAGCCATATCTTCCCAAGTCCTTCCATGGGAGGAATTTGTAAGCAGAATTGATGTATCTGTGTCTGTTGTCTCTGAAAGGCAAGTATATGGGCGATATAATACTAGGGCCTACTGTAGACCATATTGGTCACTGTGGTTTTTGCTGTAACTGATATTTGTATTTCTACACAGTCTAAGACATCAGTTGGCTGATATGTATCAGGCCATTGTCTCTTCTGCCGACACTGCTCTGTTGCAGCTGTATGAGGATGTAATCCACGCTCTTGTTAATGAAAGCATGGACCACAGACTACAGTGCGAACAGCTTGAGAACAATTTGAAACGGTGAGATAACTTTATACAAGACAGGACTATAGGCAAACCTTGTGGTTCCCTAGGTATCAATTTCAAAATACCAGACTTTTTGTTTATAAACAAAATATATAGGATATTGCTGCAATTTCCCATTTATCCATCAATCTACAATATACACCAGTGGTGTCTATTGACAACACTGGTGTGTAGACCAGTGGTGTCTATGTACCATACCATAGTGGTGTCTATTGTAGACACCAGTGGTGTCTAGTGTGCTTGTTGCAGTTGTAACTGATATAATAGGATGGCTTAATGGGATATAATGGTTTGATAGTTAATGGTTCAGTGTGGTTTATTAATATTCTAACAATAGAAATAATTGATAAAACTCTGTTTTGGATCAGTAACCTGAAGGCATGTGAATGAGGTGACATTTTATGTTTAAGGAAGTAGCCTATACTGTTTATGTAGAACAAAAACGTTAGTTGTTCTGTTAACACACTTCTTAAAAACATTTGTAAATCTTAATGAAATACAATTGCATTGGTTTACAGTAGCAGATGTTTCTATCCTTTTAAGTGACTTAACAATTTGTCAGTAGCTGAATAGATTATACCTGCAGTCATAAAGCAAACCACATTCTTGTTACATTGACATCATCGTGTTATCAGGGTTTTATAGTCAGTCACTAATTAACAGCATATTTATTATATTTATGTAATATAAAAAAATAATTTCATGCATACAGTACAGTTGCATGTGTCGCAAGTTATTTTGCACCTATGGATTTTCCATGGGCATGCCCATTCTGGGCTCTGTCTGGGTTTTGTGCTGGCAGACATCTGACCAGAGCGAAGCAGGCTACAACTGTACAGTGTGCCAAGCTGTGCTGGGATTCCATTTTCCTCAGTGCGAGAGACATAAACTAGAGCATATGTTCCCATAGAGCAGAGGAGATGAACACTAGTCAGCTAGCAGAACTAGAAGATCACATGGAGATGCAACTTGGCACAGTGGAAAATCGCGTGAGGAATGAGGTAAGCGAGTGCGGGTTATATTTGGCCTGTATTTTGGCACTTTATTCCGAATAATTCTGACATAACATAATTAGACGACATAAAGATGGAGTCAGTCATTCTGGAGGAACAAGAAAGATCGAATCATAAACACGGAGAAGAAAAAACACCTCACCGCATGTCATAAGGTGCTCCCTCAGAAGCTCCATCCCAAATTGGACACGCATTGCCAAGGCTAGGATATTGTTGTATGGTGCGGTCTGCACCACTTTGTTTGTGTTCAGGGTGGTTTAAAGAGCAAGGACTGTGGAAACAGGACCGATGAGTGGACCCTGAGCAGATATTTGCTGAATTTGACAAAAAGTATATTGGCTTACAATCACTGACTCCACCTTTTGAACTGTTTAAAGTCAGATTGGTACAGGAATGTATTTGCAATTGTATGTGGAGCCTCCCCCTGCCACAGTCATTCTTGCTTCTTGTGTGTTAACTGAGTGTTTGTCAATAATACAGCAGCCAGTCCAGTGACTCACAAAGGGCCTCTCTGTAAAGGTAGATGAAAGCCTCTCTTCACAGCTGGAGCCAGTGGGTACATTTTTTTTAAATCCTTGGGTTTCATGTTTGTAGGAGCGTCAGAGATTGGAGGGTGTTATGGCTGACATGCAAAAAAAGCATAAAAATGAGATCGCAGACTTGCAAGAAACTGTGGACAGGTTGCTGAAGGTAGTGAAGTTTTTTTTAACGTTTGTTTGAATCATGTTCTTCTGTAACAAATATGTTTTGCTCAACAAAAGCTAATGAAAGTGTTTATAAATCAAGAGTCATGTAGAAACTGAACTCAACCGTTCAAAGGAATATATGGCTACACTGAATCGGCAAATTCGTGAGCTCACACAGGTATGGTTAATGGTTGGGAGATATTGCTATAGCAACCAAATTTGGGTCTAGGATTACTGTTTTTTTTACAATTCTTTTTTGTCAGGAAAATGAGCATTTACGGGGCTTGCTGGTGAAAGCACAGACAAATATTTCTATTCTACATTCAGACCTTGATAAGCTAAAGAACATGTACGCAGACCTGAAAGCTCAACATGACAGGTAAAGTGACATTTTCTAGCCGCCAAGCCAAGCTCAATCCAGCTACATACAGTGAAACATGTGCATGGAGGATCATCATTGCTGTCTGTCTGTTTTACAGAGAAAGTGAAGACTTGAAGAGAATGGTTTTAGAATATCAGTCTTACTCCAGTGACATTCAGATCCTCCAGTGAGTCTGTTAGCTGTAGTTATATTTTCTTGACATAAACTAATTTAAACTTTTAGCTGCTATAAAGTGAATTCTCCAGTGAAACATAGCATATTTCATTATTTTAAGTCACTTTGGATAAAAGAGACTTACAGCTCAATGCTATCAATGTAAATGCTATAATTTAGAACTCTTGGATTTGCTATTCGCTATCCCATACTCTTTAACAGGAAGAGCGGACAGATATTGTCAAAGCTATTGCTCACATGATTTATACAACTACAGTGGAATAAATATAAATCAAAAGGACTGCTGAAAGTCATAAAGAGTGGTGCGGGGAAGGGGGGCTAATCCAATATGCAGCATTCTAATAGTTACAGGACTGCATTTATATAGTGCTTTTTAACCTTCCAGCCACTCAAAGCGCTGTACAGTATTGCCTCACTCTCACCCATTCACACACATTCATACACAAATTCATACACCAACATTATGGAGCTTTAGTTTAATGTATGTATATATCACTAAAACATATTGTAAAGTCTGTACCATTCCTCCCAGGGAAATGAACAAGAAGCTGTATGACAGCAATGATGGGTTGCGCTGTGCCTTAGCCAATGAAACTGTGGCTACAAAAAGAAGGGTAAGTCCCTAAGAAATGATATAATACATATTTCTTATACAGTGGTCTTCATCTCTGGTCCTGGGGACCCACTGCCCTTTATGTTAGATGTCTCCCTGCTCCAACACACCTGATTCAAATGAATAGGTTGTCATCAATCTCTGCAAAGCCTCATAACGACCCAATAATTAAAAACAGGTGTGTTGCAGCAAGGACACATCTAAAACATGCAGAGCCGTGGGTCCCCAGGACCAGGGTTAGCGCACATACTGTATATAAAGCCCTTTTTCTCTCACATGTGACGCCATTTAAGTGCACTCCTATGTGGATGTTCTATCATGCAGCTGTCTCCCAAAAATGAAATCCCAGCCAGAAGGATGAAGCCTCTGCGGCAAAGCACCCTCAACTACAGCTGGTATACAACTAATACACCTCTCTGTACAAGGGAATCTAGAGATGACATCTGGGAACTGAACCTTTGGTTGAGCGTATGTGTGTATGCTGTTGCAGTTCAGTGCAGCATGCCAGCAATGTGCACAACTCCACTGTGGCCAGCTGGGCTGATAGATACCTGGACAGTGGTGTTGCCCTACCGATGGATACGGCTGAAAACACAGGGAGTGATGTTGACTGCGATGAGAGCACAGATTCTGTGGAGACTTTCCACCACAGTTACTCATATGTACCATCTGATGTTGAGGTTTGATTCAACTCCAGTTTTGACAGCTTGCATTTCTGAGTTTTGTTTTTTTTAATTATCTCTGTTCTGTATTAGATATCTGATGTGAAATCTGAGGCGACGTTGTCTGTGGCTGCTAGCAAAGCAAGCTCCCTTGCTTCATCACTTCGAAGACGTTTGTCTGTCTTCTCTAGGGTACTTTTTTACCCTTTTTATATGGAGAAAAATCTCTTATGGATCTAACCTTTTTTCATAAAGCTAAACATCTAGTTAAACATGGCTATTATATAGTGCTATGAGCCAATAAAACATAAAAAAGTAGATTAATTAATGACCAACAGTTATGGTTTCAAAACCGAGCAAATGTCTTAACTTAATTAAATAGACCTCTCACTAGAAATGACTATAAAAGTTGTGGAAAACAGTAATGCTAAATTAAAGTGGTTGCCAATTGCAAGTGGTTTAAAGAGCAAATTAAGCTTTATACAAATTACATCCAGTACATTGTAAATTTCTTGTTTGCCCCTAAGCCATCAGAATCGGATACAGTAGAAAACGAAGGAACTGCTCCAATGTATCGACTGGTGTTGGCTGGAGATGCAGGGGCTGGAAAGTCCAGCTTCCTGTTGCGGTTGACTGTCAATGACTTCAGGGGAGATATTCAGACCACACTGGGTATGTACCAGAACATATTACATGGCATGTTATGAAGAAGGCTCACAAACACGCAATAGCACACATTGTCAATTTAGTTTCTGTAAGTTTGCACTGAAAAAAAATGAATTCACGGTGTGCAGGGGTGGATTTCCAAATTAAGAAGATGCTTGTGGATGGGGAAAAAACCAGCCTCCAGATTTGGGACACAGCTGGCCAGGAGAGGTACTGTAGTGAAAAGACCATGGCCAGGTTTCTCAGAGACATGTATTCTGTTGGACTAGTTTTAAAATGTGAAGACTACAAATGAAAGCTAGTTTTGCCATTGTCCGCTATTTGACTCTAGGTTCCGTAGCATTGCCAAGTCCTATTTCCGCAAAGCTCACGGCGTTCTACTTCTTTATGATGTGACTTCAGAGAGCAGCTTCCTCAATGTCAGGGATTGGGTGGATCAGATTCAGGTAACTGACTGATCTGCTGATAACGATGTATGGTTAAACATGCCAGCTAATTTGCTGCGTCTACACAGGAGTGTGCTGATGATCCAATCCCAATGTGCGTTATTGGAAACAAAGTGGACCTTCGAGAAGAATACCCAGAGGGAAGTTGCGTGAGCGCTGTGCATGGGGAAAAATTAGCCAAGGTGTTCATCAGTGACGCTTGCTTGAGAACCAGTTTGTAAAAACACTGCAATACTTGTCTCTTAAGTAATTTGGAGTCAGTCCAGCATAACTGTTTATTTGTTTCTAGGCATATGGCGCCTTGTTCTGTGAAACTAGTGCCAAGGAGGGTACCAATGTAGTTGAGGCTGTACTTCATTTAGCAAGGTAAGCATCTAAAGCAAATACAGCTAGTTTACATCGTGTGTCTGTGTGTGTTTATTCGTTCTTTCCGGATGGGGGTGTAGAGAGCTCCAGCCAAATGGTGTTGAGAGGGGCAGTCACCCAAAAACGGTTTTGGAAAAAAGTGTACTGTAGACCCCCTCCTTTTTTATTTTCAATTATCCACTTGGAGTTAGTTGTAAATCATTACACAACCATTGTGGTTGGTTGTTTTCCCACCTGGATGCTGATTGGCCACTGGTTAAGAAAACAGCGTCATATAATATTATATGGCTCTGAGAAAACTGACTGATATGCAGAGTGATGCTAATCGTAGTGGTGGAGCTTTCCATATCAGCAAGGCTTTAACAGGCTATGGAGTTATGGTTCTATGATTTTGCTCAATATGAACCACTGTCTTTCTTACCACAGAGAAGTGAAGACAAATGTAAAACTGAGATGCCAATCAGAATCTCAAATCAAGCTACATCCAGACAGCTCGAAGAAGACTCTTAACAGTTGCTGTAGACTATAAACAGTTAATGTACACTTGTTATTTGATTCCTAGTGTGGTCCAATGAAGGAGACCATGTGGTTTTTATTTTGTTAAGCAATGTGCTTGACTAACATTTGCCCTTTTATATGGTCAAATTTGAAGTTTTAAAGTATTTATTCTGGTTCAATCATTTGTTTATACTTGTGTAATTTGGGGAAAACGTACATATATTTTTACTATTGCAAAATGAAGATTTTTAACCAATGCCTGTTTGTTTTCTTGTATGTGTTCTGGAATTAAATTAAATATTGGATTATTATACTTCTAGTAACTCTCCTTTATTTTGGTTTTGGGGACAATTCTCATAGCCTCAAAATGCCTTTAAACTGATGTATTAAATGTATTTTTAACAGACAAACATTGCTGTGGTTTGAAAATACACCCCATACTCCCGCATCACCTCCCACAGTATCTCCCGGGGGATCCGGTCATACGCCTTCTCCAGATCCACAAAGCACATGTAGACCGGAAAGGCATACCCCCGGGCCCCCTCTAGAATCCTATTGGCCCACCACTCGTGGGAGGAACCGTGGGGGTTGGGTGCGCTATCATATGGGTGGCAGTGAAGGTCAGGGTCCTCAACGGACCAGACCCGGGCAGCAGAGGCTGGCTCTGGGGATGTGGAATGTTACCTCGCTGTGGAGGAAGGAGCCAGAACTTGTGGGGGAGGTGGAACGCTACCATTTAGCTCTGGTGGGGCTTACCTCTACACATAGTCTTGGTTCTGGAACCATTCTCCTGGATAGGGGATGGACTTTATTCTACTCTGCAGTTGCCCAGGATGTGAGGCTCCAGGTGGGTGTGGGGATACTAACAAGCCCCCGTTTGAGCGCTGCAACATTGGAGTTTACCCCGGGGGACGAGAGGGTCGCCTCACTATGCCTATGGGTTGTGGGGGGGGGAACTGTCTGTACATATGCGCCAAACACCAGTTTGGAGTATTCGGCCTTCCTGGAGACCCTGAATGGAGTCCTGTAGGGGACTCCATAGTTCTGCTGGGAGACTTCCAACAGGCACGTGGGCAATGATGGAGACACCTGGAGAGGTGTGATTGGGAGGAGCGGCCTCCCTGATCTAAACCCGAGCGGGCGTTTGCTGTTAGACTTGCTAGTCTGTGCTAGTCCTGGACTGTGTGTAACAAACACCATGTTCGAATATAAGGATGCTCATAAGTGTATGTGGTACCAAAGCACCCTAGGCCGAAGGTCGATGATCGATTTTGTGATCGTATCATCTGAATTTAGGCTGCATGTTTAGGACACTCGGGTGAAGAGAGGGGCAGAGCTGGCTACCGACCACCATCTGTTGAGTTTGTTCAAGGGGTGGGGGAAGACTGGACAGAACTGTTAAGCCCAAATGTGTAGTGCAGGTAAACTGGGAACATCTGGAGGAGGCCCCTGTCCGTGAGATCTTCAATGCACACCTCCGGCTGAGCTTTTCTGGAATCCCTGTGGAGGTTGAGGACATTGAACATTTCCCACTCAGGTTTAAAGCTTCCATTGCTTAAGCTGCGGCAGAGAGCTGTGGTCTCAAGGTCTTAGGGGCCTCAAGGGGTGGTAACCCTCTAACACCGTGGTGGATACCGGTGGTCAGGGAAGCCGTCTGACTGAAGTTGGAGGCCTTTCGGGATATGTTGTCCCGGAAGACTCTGGAGGCGGTTGCAAGGTACCGACGGTCCGAAGGGCTACAGCTTCTGCCGTAGCAGAAGCAAAGCAGCGGGTGTGGGGGAGCTTCGGAGAAACCATGGAAAAACGTCCGCCACCTCAGGAGGTGGAAGTGGGGAACCATCCAAGCTGTTTACAGCAAGGATGGGGCGCTGTTGACCTCAACTGAGGAGGTAATTGGGCGGTGGAAGGAACACTTTAAGGAACTCCTGAATCTGACTGACACGTTCTCTGTGATAGAGACAGAGCTGGAGGCTGATTGGGGATCATTGTCAGTTTGCCTGGGAGAGGTCACTGAGGTGGTCAAACAACTACACAGTGGCAAAGCCCCAGGGATTAATGAGATCTGTCCAGAAATGCTAAAAGCTTTGGATGTGGAGGGGATGTCTTGGATGACATGCCTCTTCAACATCGCGTGGAAGTCAGGGACAGTGCCAAAAGAGTGGCAGACTGGGGTGGTGGTTCCCCTCTTCAAAAAGGGGGACCAGAGAGTGTGTGCCAATAACAGGGGTATCACACTATTCAGCCTCCCTGGTATAAAGTCTACTCCAATGTGCTGGAGAGGAGGGTTGGGCCCATTGTCAAACCTCAGATTGAAGAATAACAACGCGAATTCCGTCCTGTTCGTGGAACAACGGATCTTCTGATGTAAAAATTCAAAATCTTTGAAGCTTGAAATACCTAATCCTTCCCAGATTGTGTAAATTCCTACAATTTGGTGTGATTCCGTCTATAGGGGTCACCCTATAGACAGGAGAACCTTATTTGAAAGAGATTGGCACAAAGGGGCGCATATTTACGTTTTGTCTAATTTTTGAGATTTGATGTAATGGCACAAATGTCCCAGAAGATGGCAGCAGAAGACCTCATTAACAAAAAACATTCTGGCTGAAGCAATGACACCACCAATGTTATGTTAGTCATTTTGATCAGAAATACTGGTAGCTAGACAACAATGACCATGGAAAATTAAGGAACATAATATTAGTTGCTTTTGAAAACACTTGCTTTTGGATTTGATGGAATATTGAGAAATGAACAATCTGACACACTTTTGGAAAATGTTTATTGTTTAGCTCTAGTTGTTTTGTAGTTAATGAGTTGGGTAGGTCAGGTTTTGTGTCTGTCTGGCTTCACAGGATATGGGAGTTAAACAGTATTTCTGTCCACTAAATGTAAAACTCAATTATCTTTAAATCCATGGCAGTCATAGATTGCATTGTGTGGTCCATTCCACTGCGTTTAACATTGGTATAATTCCACCTCTTATTTCTCTTGTTGAGGACGCTGAACTGCTTCGACAGAACAGTTGATGCGACTTCTGCGGTTCTGCTTGGACCCCGATGATCGCCTCTTGCGGTTATATTCATATCTATTTTGGTTACTGCAGAATCAACGGATATTGTGTGTGGTCTGCACCACCACTTTTCTATTTCTGGAGCCAGGGTTTTGTTGAAGTAGCCTACCATATTATTTGTTTCTGCATGCTCAACACTAAGGTAATATTGATCACCAATAGGTGATACTTGAATTTCACAGAAAGTGTATTAATTAGCTTACAATCACGTACTACCTATAATGCATGCAGTACTGTACTGTTAGGATCATAATGCATACATTATTATCACCATTATATAAATGCATCTTTTCAGAACATGCCATCATTCTACTCTTGCACAAAAACAGCTCCAGGGTTCAAAACAGCAGTAACTTAACCTCTTAAATCCCATTTGTGTCATGTGAAATTATTTCTGTGGAGGGCGTTTTCCTTCTCCAGATTAAATCAGTTTCTTGCTGTCAGAATGACTGATATCACTAAACTCCCCAAGGCCACCACAAGTGCTCCAAGCAGAAACTTCCATGAAATTCCCTAAAATTCCAGGTAACAGTCAAAATACAGTTTTTAATCTTAGACGTAGCTAAAGTCATTAACACTTAAGTTACATTTCATTTGAGGCTTAAATGTGGTTTCTTTTCAGAAGGAATCAGAAACGGCGTGGTTTTCTTCAAGCACCTCTGCAGGTTTATGGCTCCATGTAATGGTATCTTTGCCTTCTGACTGCCTTTTGACAAGTTTGGAAAGTTCAACGTGGATTGCCTAGGAAAACCAAACAAAACATAAAAATATATCTCTCTTGAAAAATCTTAGTTGAATCAAAAATACTGTGTACATAGATGCACTGGGGCCGCCAGACGGTAGAGTAGTCCAAATGCGTATTAAACTGCTCGATGAACCGAAACGCCTATTGGTTCAGATTTGTCCTATGTTGGATATTTTAATGCACACATGCACCCCATTCACACTGCTTTGCGCCTGCATATGTGGCACTGACGCACTACTTGCAAGTTCAACTGCTACAAGCTCTGCCAGATATTGCTGACTGAGTGCTATAAACATAATCAACAGTTCTGTGATGTTGATTTTAGTCTCATTCTCCAACAGTAGTTTTAATAGGTTATGGCCAAAATGTGTGGTAGGCCAATATTGTTTAAAATCATATAATTTAGCCTAGATCATCCCAAAACACATTTTTTGAATATGCAGAAAGTTTTCAATGTGAGCAAATGAGCTATTTAAGTTCAGGGGTTACAGTAATACATTAATTCTATTTATTTATAATGTACTTCCCCCAAAGAAAAGAGGACAGAAGAGTTGGCTATATCATGCCTAAGTGTTTAGAAAAATATAGAATAGGACTACAGTAGCAATACATACACTATACTGTATTGCCAAAAGTATTGGGACGCCCCTCCGAATCATAAAATTCATATGTTCTAATCACTTCCATGGCCATAGTTGTATAAACTCAAGCACCTAGGCATGCATACTGCTTCTACAAACATTTGTGAATGAACGGGTGGTTCTCAGGAGCTCACTGAATTAAAGTGTGGTACTGTGATAGGTTTCCACCTGTGCAATAAGCCTATTCGTTAAATTTCTTCACTACTAAATATTCCACGGTATAACAAAGTGGAAGCAATTGGGGACAACACAAACTCAGCCACAATAAAATCAGCAGGGTCAGTGCATGCTGAGGCACACAGTGAGCAGACGTCAGCAACTTTTTGCAGAGTCATTAGCTACAGACCTCCAAATGTCATGTGGCCTTTGGATTAGCTGTTCTCTGGAGTGACGAATCACGCTTCTCTGTGTGTCAATCCAATGGACAAGTCTGGGTTTTGTGGTTGCGAAGAGAACGGTACTTGCCTGACTGAATTGTGCCAAGTGTAAAAGTTTGGTGGAGGGGGGATTATAGTGTGGGGTTGTTTTCGGGGGTTGGGCTTGGCCCCGTAGTTCCAGTGAAAGGAACTGTTAATGCTTCAGCATAAAAAGACATTTTGGACAATTTCGTGTTCCCAACTTTATGGAAACAGTTTGGGGATGGCCCCTTTCTGTTCCAGCATGACTGCACACCAGTGCACAAAGCAAGGTCCATGAATACATGGATGAGCAAGTTTGGTGTGGAAGAACTTGTCTAGCCTGCACCTCAACCCGATGGAACACCTTTTGGATGAATTAGAGTGGAGACTGCGAGCTGGGCCTTCTCGTCCAACATCTGGGCCTGACCTCACAAATGCACTTCTAGAAGAATGGTCAAAAATTCCCATGAACATGCTCTTAAGCCTTGTGGACAGCCTTCCCAGAAGAGTTGAAACTGTTGTCTTTTGGCAATATAATGTTGGATAACTCTACTACCTACCTACAGCTGCATTATATACCATATATTGTGTGCCAGGGTTCCTGTATTTAATGTTTTCCATTAAATAAATACACATTTCCACCATACATGTATGCAGAAAAAGCAAAAATTGTTTTATAAGAATTCACCTGAATGCAGAAAATTAAGGGTTTCAAAATGTTCTGTGGAAGACCCAGACCCCCACTTTATTTGTCCCCCCCCCCTCCAAGCCCCCAATGTTCAAACAAAATCTACGCCCATGACTGTCTATAAAACAGAATCTGTGATAATAGTAGCCTACCACTGAGGTGGTAGTTCTGAAATGGTCCAGTAGATGGGAGCAAAGGTCTTAGAAGAAGTGCAGTTGATATTCAGAGCACTCAGAGATAGCCTCTATTAGTTTATCCCCATAATTAAGTAGTTTAACAAGGGGTTATGTACTCTGATGAAAATGACCAATGCCACATAGTTTTATGTAGCCTACTTATTTATGTAATTATAATTTTCAAATTGAGATAGTAAATTAAATACTTTTCCTAATAAACCCTCCTTTAAAATGTGATATTGCTGCTCAGTGGTTATAAAGAGCTGTTTTATTTATTTGTATTATTACTAATTACTTCATGTGGAGCATAAGGCTGTGATAGCCATTGTTTCTACAGTCACATCATCTAGTTAATGTGTGTGGGCAGGGTTTCCCAGACAACTCTAATCGTGGTCAGGTAGAGGATCTGGCAGATTACATGACCCAGATGAACAAGGCAGGACAGGCCCCTCAAAGGATTTATAGAAGTAATGCACTGGGTGTCTGTGTATCTTGTTGCTAGGAGTCAACAGTATGTTTTGCTTTCAGCCTCTGAACCTTAATAATACTGAGGGAATGGATTTGGTTTGTTTGCTACATAAAATATGTTGGAACACAAGAAATTAACAGCTTCCTGTGTATCATAGCCTTGCATAGAATAGTAATAAAGTACTGTATATAATACATAGGATGCAATATGCAAATATACATGTAAATCATCTATAAATACAAAGTGTGTTCATTTGGCCTGTGACACTGTGTGTGAGGTCTTATGCAAGATGACTACTGGAATTAAACTGATGAGTCATTCGCTGTTTAATGTGACACAGCTATTCTACAGTAACAGTTTTTTCTCTGACCTTTATGGGAAGAGAAGTGTGGCTTGTAAGAGAAAAAGAGTGTATGCTCTTACAAGTACTCAAGGAGTAAAAAAAAAATGCTCTGGGAAAAATGAAGAGAGCACTGCACATTTAAAAATATATAATAGTATAAATATACTGCAAATGTTAACTAACACAAATAAAATAATTATATACATTTAAAAATACATATAATACATTCATTGCAATACTTGATTACTACTAAACATAGTTATTATACAATATTATTAATTGTATGTGATATTTATCTATTATCATTTTCCAAAATATTTGGAACCTTTTCCCCCTGTTTGGGGCCCCTTTTCTCAGGCCAGGCACAGTAAAGGAATACTGTGCCTGGGACACAGCCATGTTTGCAACATAGGTAAGCTGAGCACTTAATTTAATTCTGGAACATTTACTGTATGAGCATGTAATCTCTTAACTGTTCAGCACACTGAAATGATTGTAAGAAATGTGCTATACAAATAGATTGTATTATTATTATTATTATTATTATTATTATTATCTCTAGCCAGATTCTCACCTTGGTCGATGGCTCCAATTTCAAGGCCTTCTTTAATAGTTCCATTGCCTCTATATACTCACCCTTGTCTGACAGGATCTGTAAAGAAATACACAATATCAAGTATATAATATAAGGACTATGATAACAAAATAGTTTTCAGCTAAAGGTATGCTCTACAATTGTCATGATTGTTCCCCCAGGTCTCCAAAATCCAGCCTCAGCTCGTTGTTGATATAGCCAACACAACTGTCCACAGTGTAAGTGTGGGTGGGGTGATTACTAAATTACCGAGGTCCTCTTTACGAAGCCGCCCTCCTCAACCCCCACAACTCCCAGGGACTCCCTCCCACCCCCTCACCTTGCCCGTGCGGAACAGGGCCTTGACGTTGCTGGGCTCCAGCAGCAGCACGCGGCGTCTGGTGCGCAGGGCCTCATCGCACTGCTCCAGCTTCTGCTGAGCCGTGGCCAGGTTGTTCAGACACTTCACGCGGTCGTCTCGCAGCTCCTCCCGCTCCCTGCACGCCCCCTCGTCGCTGCCATCTACAGGAGAAGAAGAGGCCTCTCACCACTACTGCTTCCATGCATTGTTACATCGTCCAACCAGGGGCTGTGTAGAAGTACCAGAGTCTCTTTTTCAGCACGCACGTTTAATGGTACTGATAGCGGACCACGTGGAGATATTTGGTGAATTTGACTACATTTGCTGACATCCATTAATCCATCCTTATCTGGAGTCGGGTCGCGGGGACAGCAGCTCCAGCAGGTACAGAAGGGGATCCCAAACTTCCCTTTCACGAGCCACATTAGCAGGCTCTGGCTGGGGGATCCCAAGGCATTCCCAAGCCAGTATGGACATATAATCTCTCCACCTAGTCCTGAATCTTTCCCGAGGCCTTTAACTTCCTCACTTATTAGCTGACTATTGCATACTATACCTTTAGTGCCATTATAAGGACAGTGTTTCTTACATGCAGTATTACACAGTGGTGTATCTGTATTGGAGCTGAATGCTTAAGTGTGTGTGTGCGTGTGCGTGTGTGTGTGTGTGCGTGTGCGTACATATCATATCTCTCACATCCCTTTTACTTTCTGGAAAATCAGTGAGCGCTTGATTGTTTTATCTCTTCTGATCCATTAGGTGTACGCTCTGACCTCCACTTAATCCTCCTCTCTTCCCTGCCACGGTGAACAATGAAGCGTCGGCCATTGTTATTGGTTCATTATGAGGCAGTCCATGCACGGCTCCTCACAGGCACGCCCGGTCAAGTGCACCTCCCGGATCTAGCCTGCCTCTTCCAACGTTAGAGCAATTAAGGAGGCGGAAATTATCTGACACTTGATTACTTTGACAGTCTTTGGAATTAAACAGAAACATTTATCACATCATGTGTGGTTCTGCATTTTGATAGAGTGACTAGGTGTCACGCTATGTGCATGTGTGTGTCTGGAGCTGGAGAGGAGCGGCCAAGTGCACAGAAATGTGTCATGCCAAACATTGCTGATGTTCGTCTCTGGTGGGGGAGACGGTGAAAGACTCAAAGTGTGTGCGTGTGTGTGTATGTGTGTGTGTGTCGCGAGAGTTTGTGTTGTGTCAGTGTGAGAGTCAATGCACATGCATATAAAGTACTATGATGTAATGTGTTACGGGCTACCTTTGGTGCATGTGGTTAGCACATCCAGGGCCATACAGTAGGCTCCTATAGCCATACTGTGTTCCTCCCTCTGGAAATGAAAGTTTCCTCGCTCTCGCTTCTGGTTGCCAATGGGGATCCGATCAGATATAGGAAGAGTCAGGGGATCTGGTTTCTCTTTGATGTCTTGGAGTTGTATCTGGTAAAGCAAAGGTGCCGATGCTGGAATATCAGTCTCCCTAAGAAATGCATACGAAGGCACACACACACACACACAGAGGGAGATAAATGTATAGCGAAGACAGCAACTACAGAAATATATCTGGTGCTGTACTGCTTAAGTCAATTGAACATCAAGTGGTTGTATTCATTTTGGTAAATGTTCAGAATAAGATAAACCCTGGCATGTATGTCCCACCCACTTTAAGATAAGCACTAATTGCAAATGGTGTAATTTAACTAAATAATTGCCTAATTAACTCTGTGGCCTATGGCAAAAGGGTAATGACTGATTAATCACATTAAGAGTTTAAAATTGTTCTGTTCTGTTTGTCAGCAAACCTGTGTGTCATCTGTATGTCAGTGTGTACTGTATGTCAATCACAATAATTTGTTTGGAGAGGATTAAGATGAAGCTGTAGTTTGATTGCACTTGTTTTATTATGGTAGGATAGATAGTATTTCAAATTAAAATGTCCTAGTGGGTGCACATATTTAAATTTCAAGTGAAAAGTAGCCTATTTTGGTATGTGAGAAGCAACAAACCAATTATAGAAAACTAAGGGTAATCTGTCACATGTACATACACGTTACACATCAAATACTGTACTATAAGTGTGAACACACATACATAGATGAAACCTGAAATACGTGAATAAAAATATTAGAAAAATAGAGCTGTTATCCCAGAATACATAAAAAAACGTGTTTTAAAATGAAATTTACAGTATATTTACTCATTTAATGACACGTGCTATGCTAATGTATTGTATGTAAAGCACCTTACAAAAATTGTACATATTAGTTACATAAGATTTGTCTGTGAAATGCTTTTAGGGTTTATGAGCAAATTCCAATTCATTAATGCAGGCAGGGAATTGAAACTGGTATACCTGTAAGCTACCAACGGCCTTACCTTACTCAAGAGTCACTCAGGAGGAAAGTTAATTTGTTTTTCAATTATCTGGCTTCTGTGACCACATGTTGGCCCATTGTCAGTTACTTTAGATGCAGAGAGAGAGATAGAGAGATAGGTAGAGAGAGAGAGAGAGAGAGAGAGAGAGAGAGAGAGAGAGAGAGAGAGAGAGAGAGAGAGTACTTTCTAGAAGTCACGCTTCAGTAATAAACAATCTAACTGTCATTGTAGGTCGGGGTAAAAACACAGACCTACCAGAGGCCCAAAGACTAATGGACTCTCCTTTCCATTGACTGAGATGCCGTCAGAGAGCACAGTAGAGATCTGAAACCACGTCAGATGAAGTAAAAGCTACATCGCACCCCAACCAGCATGCGTGCCCTGCTGCAAGGTGATAGCACTGTGTGTGAGATGTGTCAGACTGTGAATTATTCATACGAGTTGTGTCACTGACACAACCTGTGTCTGTAGACTGTCTAACACAATTAGTGTACCCCCCAGTCAGCTAGGGGAAGGCCATGTCAGCAGATGGAGTCGGGTTACCCTTTCACCTCCCCTCCCCTCCCCAGAGTGGACATCCACTGTTAGAGGGCACACAGAAGTGTTAAACCGCTATGGCCCAAAGGAAACATGAGTTGGATCTGTGAGGCTCAGGACCGGAGGAGGTAACGGCATTCAGAGATGGTATCATCCTTGGCCATGAACAAGCAGACACAGGATACTTTTTAAGAAGCTCACCTTTGAAGGCATGGCGGTTTTTACCATATACATGATGGATGTATACTTTTGTAATAGACTGGTTGTTATGCATTAAATGTTTTGAGAGGTTTCCAGGCCAGAATAATGTAAATATTCAATCTACAGTGTGTACACATGCAGGCACTTAAAGCATTTTCTTCTGACCTTATCTGGATAATTTCACAATAAGGGTAGATGTTATGCAATCGCTTGTGAGTCAGTAACAAGACAAGTTCTATCGCTGCTCAGCTGGTATCTGACCCAGCAGTTCAATTCACAAGGTTCCTTTTGACACTCTTTCCTAAATAAGGGCACCGGTTACTCACTGGTGAAATAATGTTGTGGCATATCATGCATGTTTCAGAGCAAAACCTGCAATCGAGTTTTCAGTAATAGGAGGAACATGCACTTTCTGTCACTGACCTAACAACTAAACATAATTAATTTTAACAGGGAACTACCTACCCACACATGATGAGATTGCATCACAGTGTGATACATGATACAGCACACAATTCATGGTGATAAACACAGGGTTTCTCTAGAAAAACTATCACTTTACATCCCAAATAAATGCATATGGTACTGAACGCTGCATATTGCTTAAAGGAACAGTATTTTTAGATGTATGCATTATTAAAGCAACACAATTTCATTAAGATAATATTGGAACGTAAGGAGGTGGAACTGTCATCTCTCACCATATCATAGACCCAAACAAATGTACCGTTGCTGAGTTTGATAGTGTTTCTCTCATAAATAATTCAGAAGCAGTCGCCCATGCCCATCGTGTCATTAGAAATTGATTTCTTTCCTGCCACTTTGCTCTGCAGATATCAAACCAGGATACATTCGATGAGATGCAATGAGTAATTTCTGAATCAGAAATGCAGGCATACAGTACACTGTCGCTCTGTCCCACTGCAGCTCTGACCAGATGTAATATAACTAGGATCAGCAAAGACACATTCTTCATAGGAACTGTTCAGTATAGCGCTGCATTAACTGATCGGTGTTAAGTGCTATGTTCAGTACTACAGTACAGGTGGTCCTTGTCCTTATGGGAATGAAACGCACTGAGGCATACTGTGACTGGTTGAGAGAAAAGTTTCCATAATTGGCGGAGAGCTGTTGGACGAAATCTGAGAACACAGCACAGATCTAGAAGGTTTACGATGTCAGGCAGCCACTAGTGATTAGCACCGCACAAGAACACTGCTCCTTTGAGCTTGGCCAATGAGCCCCGAGGGTCTTATTAGTGGACACAGGAAGTACGCTGTAGTGAATGGGACACTCCTATCTGGTACCATACTCAGACCCTTGGTCTCAAAATATAGCATAGGCCTTAAAGTAGGAGTCAGCTATCCTGGAGAAAGATTGCTGATATTTGAACTCATCAACTCAATCAAAACAAGAACACCTCTCGGTTCAATGCTTCAAAGACTCCGCCCCCTTATATTGGTCACAAATTGCCAACGCTATGATATTGTTGTGTGGTGCGGTCTGCACCAATTTGTGCTTCTGTTTACAGAACCAGGGCTGTGTAGAAAGACTGGAATTCTTTTCATCACGCACACAGAACAAGCAGCTAGCAGATCATCAGTAGATATTCGCTGAAGTTGACAGAAAGTGTATTATCGTACAACCGTTGACTCCATCTTTACAGGTGCATTGGCTCAGTGATTCTGTCTGAAACACACCTATGCATGTGGCTGTATAGGGGAAGGGGTAGAAGAGGAGTCTACTGTAAATGCTCTGAATGGGGTGTAGAGAGCAACGCTAGTCACTCAGCACTCACATGCAAGAAAGGCTTCAATAAAATTCAATCATAAGACAGAGGTGAAGTGGCCCTGTAATCCATAATGTGACTTTAGGACAAAGGTGAGTGAATATAAGATGCACATATTGCCTTTTTTAAATCTAGGACTATATGGAAGAACCTGGAGGAAAGTAATTAGCTAAGCTCTGTGAAAGATATGGGAGAACAAGGGGTTTCCTGATACCAAGACTATGATTAGGATTCATCATTTTGGAGTTTCCTTTAGAAAAACGGTTTAAAATGCCCAATATACTGTATTTTGAGAACTGCGTTGGTGGTGCTCACTCAGGAGCTCTGCTCCCCACATTGGAAACACATTGTCAAGGCTGGAGTAGTGTTGTGTGGTGCGGTCTGCACCACTTTGTCTTCCCATTAACAGATCCAGATTTGTTTTTAACACGCACACAGAACAAGCTGCATACTTGCGGTCCGTGGGTAGATATTCGCTAAATATGACAAAAATAATTAGTTTACAATCGCTGACTCCACTTTAAGTTATTTATTCCTTATATGGCATTGAAGGGAGAGGTGTTTTTGTTTAGATCGAGTTCAATCTTTATATAGATTCCCAGATCTTTGCATTCAAACAAAACAATTGAAATTACCACTCTAATGTGACAACACTAAGCATCCGCATGTAGAAATGATTGTGCTTCAGTCAATATATGGATAATGACTGAAATAACTTACCTTCTCCAAATGGAATGGCTCTACTGCCTGAACGCCGACTATCATTGGATGTGGAATTGATATGGAATTTTCCTCTCTACTGTTCAACCATCTCTCCTGTTATTCTCATAATTTTGTTTAATAAAACCACGTCAGTGACATTTCCATAATGTATTACTGCTACACAGCCTAAATAGTGATATACTGTATATTTCTAACTACAAGTTTTCAGCTACTTCTTAATCAGTGGCTGAAAGGTTGCTTTGATGTTTCAAACATTTGCAAATCAGTTGACAGACTGACCACTTTGTTGCTCAATATTCTCTTCAATACAAATGCAATCCTTTTAATGGAGAGGTAGCTTGAAGAGGCAAGGGCAACGATATACTATAGATTTCACAAAACTCTTCATGAAATTGCATCAAATAAATAAAACACAAAATATATTTAGTGAAGTCAGTGGTGATCTGGAAAGTGGTCCATAGCAGCATCTTATTTCTGTATATGTCAATGTACTGGATGTCATGGGATGTCATTGACAGGTTTACACAAACCACGCTGGAAAGAGGAGTTTCCATTGTTCACCCTTGATAGCAACTATGTAATTTTTTCCCCAGTTGTCATCAGCTCTCTGGACACTATATGTGGTCACGTTGGATCAATGTGACTTGTGCACTGCTGCAAAGCAAACTTCCTCATCAACATCAATATACTGACTCACTCCTATTTGTCATGCAGATATCTTGCCATCCGGAATGAATGGGGGTGGGGGGGGGGGGGGGTCGGGCGGCCACTTTGTGGTCACCTTTTCTAAATG
>JAODUH010013489.1:0-28115 GCA_027564835.1 Typhlichthys subterraneus | reverse complement strand
AACTGGCCTGGGAACGTCTCGGGATCCCCCAGTCAGAGCTTGCTGATGTTGCTCGGGAAAGGGAAGTTTGGGGTCCCATACTGAAGCTGCTGCCCCCGCGACCCGACTCCGGATAAGCGGGAGAAGATGGATGGATGGATGGATTCAATAGTCAACACCAACACATAGTGCTCATTCCAGTAGTTTTAGCAATGTAAAAAAGCTGGACTGCATTTTTATAGTGCTTTTCTAACCTTCCGGCCACTCAAAGCGCTGTACTGTATAGCCTCACATTCAGCCATTCACACACACACATTCACACACCGATGGTGATTGTTGCCACGCAAAGTGCGACCAACCACCAGGAGATGTTAGGGTTAGATGTGGTGCAGTAGGTGACATTGACATTTATAACATTAACTCCTAATAGAGGAGTCATAATCATAGTCATACTGTATGAGTCAACCAGGCATAGATATTTGCGAGCTAAATTGAAGGATTGGTATCATAAGAGGTTTGTTCAGGAAACTCGGTCACATTTGACAGTTGGTGGGTTTGGAAACACTGATCAAAATAAAGTTAATTAGGCTATTTATAGCTATTGATAAAGCAGCGTCACTTGGGGATAGGGGCGAAACCAACACATACACCCAGTATTGTTTTTATTGGAATAGAATACAATTAAATGTTGACAATCAGAGTCATGGTAAGGTAGAACATTCAGAGGGAGTTGGCTTGCAATGAGTCAGCATCTGGGGCTACCGTTGTAGAGTTGTGACTCTTGACCTGGGCAACGCATTAAACAGAGCATGTTGTCATTCTGATCTACCTTTTGCTCTGTGGTTCAGCCTGTCACTAGTGAGAACCCTACTGCAAACTGATTTCCTGTTGGCGTTTAAAGTTTAAAATCGCTGCAGAAATCATAGACTGCAACTGCTTCAGCTTGGAGAGAGTTATCCCAGTTTGAGAAAATATTTATTGAATTAACGTTGCATTACAATATTTAGCCATGAAAAATTACGTAATGATTCTTGCACATGAAAAATTCTACCCCATTGAATTTTTGTGCTAAAAATAATGGACACTTGTGTGTGTGTGTGTGTACATGTGAGAGAATAGCAGCAATGTTACGGGACTACTCTATGCAGAGGGCCCCAAACCGCAGGCATTACCAAGACCCACATTGTTGTGCAACTCCCAACCTAAAGCGATTATGCACGGTGCCTGAAAGACTGGCCCAGCGCTATGACACAATCGCACATGCATTCAGACCTTCCAATCACATACATGCTTAGTTAGACCCTTAATGTGTACGGTTTCAAATTCAAACATGCAGTTTGTAACTGGCAGTGTGATTTGTGGGTGTAGTCTTTGGGGCAAAAAAATATCCGCCCCTTTCAGAAGAACTTGTGTGTGAGGTCAAAGAGTTGTCAAAGTAAAGGAAGCTGAAGTTATTCTTTTTTTGCTGTAGCTGTTCCCTTTGTTTTGGGAAAATGATTTTATTTTAAAGTATCATTAAACATTATTGATTTTTTTCCCGCCAATATTATGACTTCACTTGAGTCACTCAGTTTGCCTATTGGCAAGTTATTATTTTAGTAAGAAGTTGTGCTTGTGACTTCATTGGCAGATCAAAGGTACAGTATCTGCTTTAAAGGTACAGTCACCTATTGCAAGCTAAATGTAAACTAATGCACTTTTTGTCAAATTCAGCAAATATCTCTTTCGCTAGCTTACCGTTCTCTGCGCCTGTTGAAAAAATAATCTGATACTTCTACACAGCCCTGGCTCCTTAAATAGGAACATAAACAATGTGGAGAATACCGCTCGTGTCAACAAAGCCGTAGCACTACTCTTTGCTTCACAATGCATTTCGACGTGTGAGGCGCCGCCGGGGAAGACAGCGAGGCAATACTGTTTTGATTTTAGCTCGAAGTTAGCAAGAATGACTGACCCTGCCTTTAAGTGTGTTCAGTTAGGGTGTGTTGCAACAGTATACAGTATCACCTGTGTTATATATATGGTTGTCTCTTACTGTATTCATGAAAGAAGTGGCTTGCACAGGAAGGACACAAGGTCACCAGCAGTTAACAGCCAGCCTGCTTGTAACTGCAGCTGTGTAGGGCTTGGTGCCAAAACCACAAAACCGATTGTAGATCAGTGTTAATGGACAACTTCGAACATGCATATAAGTAATTTCTAAACTGTGGTGCATCCAGAAATGCCAACCTTTAGAGTCAAGTATGATATGTACTCTGAGGGGTGAGCTTTGGTGTTCTACAGGTTGTCACGCCACTCAGGGGCGTTCATGCGTGAATTCCAGGGATGGAGCATTAGCTGTCAGGCAGATTTAAAAGCATAGCTTCATGTAAATCATTGATGTCCTGTAGACTCTCCAGTAGACTCTCCAGTTAGACTGTCTAGTGTAAAATGGGCCAAAATATGACAATATTTCCTTACAGTAGGTGTTATATTCTTATTTATATAAAAGTTTTTACTAAAATGTAAATGAGCATGTTTTGAATGCTCAGGTAATTTGAAAATACACAGCACCATGGTGAATTGTTTTAGAGACATACAGTGATAAGAACGGCAGGCATCGGCAGGACAAATACAGAAGTTCATTCTAGTTTCTGCTGAAGTGTCCTTCCCAGTGTGTGTGGACAGGGAGGTTCATTGTACCCTGCTGTGACACACTGATATGCCTCTGTCCCATGGCCTGTCTGCTGCCTTAATGCCCATTTATACTCCTGCGTCAAAGCTACGGCGTCAGTTACGGATGGGGCGTAACCAACGCTTGAGACTACGGCGTAGGCTGACATGCACCTCTCCAGAAATGAAACTGCCCGTCAGTCCGTGTACGTCGATTCGAAGCAGCCGTCTTGTGAATGCAAGCCCGTATGCCAGAGTAGTGCTTTGGAATGTTTATTACAACGCCATATCCTTCATCCATGCACAGACGGTCTCCCTTTGGCAATCTTGGTATAATTATTTGATTCGCTGGAAAGAAACGTTTTTATATGTCCTGCTTGAGCATTATTAACTAAGACTAGCCTACAACTGCACATGACAAAAGGGATTTTCCTTGGATTTCCTTGTTGGACGGACAACGAAAGGCGGTCTTTAATAAATACTATTTTGTGTCGGTAGATTGTTTCCTATGATACATGTTGGTGTAACTAAGAGATTCGCTGGAAAGAAATATTTTTACATGCTTATTTCAAAACGTTTACACTCAATTTGTGGTCTCATTCAGGCACATTGAAGACGCTTCGGGTCACACAGGTCTGTGCGGCCGACATGTTGAACCTACGCTGTAGCTACACCGTCACAAATGGGCCTTTAGTAGACTCGTGTCTTGTCACTGCGCATGTGTGTGTGTGTGTGTGTGGGTGTTTGTACATGTGTGTGTGCGTGCGTACGTGCGTGTGTGTACGTGCGTGTTTGAACTACGTAGCAGTGACTGCATGCCGCTCTGTAGGAACAACCTGTGTGTGCATGTGTGTGCGTGTGTGCGCGTGTGTGCGCATGTGTGTGTGTGTGTGCATGTGTGTGTGCGTGTGTGTGTGTGCGTGCGTAGCAGTGACTGCATGCCGCTCTGTGGGAACAACCTGTGTGTGCATGTGTGTGCATGTGTGTGCGTGTGCGTGTGTGCATGTGTGTGTGTGTGCGTAGCAGTGACTGCATGCCCCTCTGTGTGTGCGTGTGTGCATGTATGTGTGTGTGTGTGCGTGCGTGTGTGTGTGTGCGTGTGCATGTGCGTGCGTAGCAGTGACTGCATGCCCCTCTGTGGGAACAACCTGTGTGTGCGTGTGTGTGCGTGTGTGTACATATGTGTGTGCGTGCGTGTGTGTGTGTGTGTGTGTGCATGTGTGTGTGTGTGCGTGTGTAGCTGTGACTGCATGCCCCTCTGTGTGTGTGCGTGTGTGTGCATGTATGTGTGTGTGTGTGCGTGCGTGTGTAGCAGTGACTGCATGCCCCCCTGTGGGAACAACCTGTATGTGCGTGTGTGTGCATGTGTGTGTGTGTTTGTGCGTGCATGTGTGTGTGTGTGTGTGCGTGCGTAGCAGTGACTGCATGCCCCTCTGTGGGAACAACCTGTATGTGCGTGTGTGTGTGTGTGTGCGTGCATGTGTGTGTGTGTGTGCGTGCGTAGCAGTGACTGCATGCCCCTGTGGCGGAACAACATACTGGAGCCTACATTGTTCCGTGCACAGCTACCTGCAGATACGGGGTGAATTACCTCTGCTCGCCTTCTGTTACCTAACTCCTCCCCCTTCCTTGCCTTCTCCTTCCTCTTGAGATGCGTGAGATGCAAATATCAGCCCCCGCTGACAGGAAGTGGCAGCTTTGAAGGAATGAGGCGCTTGGCGGCCATGATGTCAGCGGAAGCCGCACGGTGTCATGGCGATGATGGTCTTTCTGAGGTATCTGTGAGCATCTGCGCGATTCGTCTGTCTCTGAGCCTGAGCCCCACCTCCCCGTATGCTTTTCATGCATTTACATGGTGTCGCGGGATTTTGCATGGTACTGATTTAGATATTCTAAGTTAAGAATTCATTCCCGGGAGCGCGGAATAACCAAATGAGAGAAAATGACAACCGTGCTGTTAAATGTTCCGTGGCGTGTAGAGCTAGCCTAAATTATTTGTATTATATTATAAATTCCTTATTACAATTGGGTAATTTAGCATGAGTGCATTTGCAAGCATTAGGCCTGAGAAGCATGTAGACCAGGCATGTTAGGGAACAAACCCACAACCATTCAGATATGAGCGTAACTGCTAACCTAGCCCTCCCTCTCTAATGCACAACGCACATGTATTATACAACAGATAATAAAAGCACAATAATTTGAGAGAAATTACAACATATAATAACAATAATTAGCCAAAGCAAATAGAGTGCGCATGCTATTTCCTAAATCCACTTGTTATCTGTGCTGCTGTGCCAGCCTAATAATCGGCCCTCTAAGAAGCACAACATGGCCAGAGCCCTGGATGTTTTCATTACCTGGTAAAAATGCTATGCTTCTTCCCATGCAGCCTGAGTCACTTGCATTTCTTGTTTGTTTAGTTCACATTGGATAATTTGGTCACTATATACAGTAAACAATCCCAGTAATGATAAGGCCTTCATAATCTTCCTATCATGATAACTGACAGGGTTTCACATGACACATCCTCTCATACAGTCGCCATCATTGTTTTAAATAACGTGTTCAATATTGTAAACCATGTGCAGTATTATTAGCTATGTGATAAGCTGGATGGGAGAATATCAAGTCTGTGCAAAGCTGTCATCAGGGAGAATGGGGTGTACTTTTTTAAGAGTCTAGGCTAACATCTAAAATATGTTTTAATTTGGTCAATACTCTCTTGGTCTACTACTATATTATTATGGAATAATGTACAAAGCAGTAAAAATAAATCGGGTGTGTCTAAAACTTCAACTGGTACTGTACAGTATGTAATGTATTACATACAATGGGATTGCATTTCTCCTGAATATTTACTAAACGATTGCCACTGAATTCAAATCCATTTGTCTATTGGCTCATAGTCAACCTTTTGCGATTTGCACAAATACACTACAGTGCCTCCCCAAACAGAAATCTCTCTCCCAGTGTCGGAGCCTACGTGTGTTTTATTCAGTGATTGTACACTTTTGAGAGGCTATAGCTGCAGCCAAATCACATTTCTTGTGAACAGGGATGATTATGATATGAGTATATTGGAGCAAACTGCAATTTCCCACAGTGATTTCTGCTGGATGGGCAAGCTCCCACAGAGATAATATGCTCAGAAACACTTGCTGTCTGCCATTTGCAATGCAGTCCAATGAAATGAGCCTGGTTGGTGTGGGAGCCCCAGACTCACTTATGTCTTGTCCATGATTTTTTAAAAGAATGAATTTAATATTAGATTGTTATTTATTTATTAAATTTGTCTGATAAAAAAAAAAAAATCAGTCACTGTTTTTTAATAGGGAAATACAATGGGAGGAGGGAAATGATCTAAATTACCTAATTGCAATAAATCTCTCTCTCTCTGTCATCCCTTCACCCCTCCCCCATCTCTATCCTTTTCTGGAGATTAGTATATATTTAGTTTGTTCTATGTTGCATCCTCCGGTCATTTCCTTTTCCTAATGAGTCTGTCGGCACAAGAACCTTCGCAGTAAAACGTCTATAATGGCTCCGCCGGTTGGCATGGGGCTCTTTCACTGTTTTCTTTCTCTGAAAGTGCTTTATGGGGAAGAGCATGACTCACGTTATTACTGGCAAACGGGTAAGTGCAGTAGACTACCTGTACCGGGCGAGGTGGGGGATATGCTTGGCAGCACGTTATTTAGCTGTTCTTTTCCAGCAGTGTGTGATTCAGGATAACAAGCGCATTTGATCAATTACAAAGTCACCACCTCTGTGGACAACTCAAGACAGGGCGACTGTGCAGCCTTACAACTTCAGTGAATGAACTGTGTGTTTTGATATTTAAAGCGAGCGAAGGAAAACATATCAGCCGAATTGTATAAAAAGATCCACTTACAAAAATATATGATGCTACCCAATGCTATGCTAAATAATGCTAGACTACTCTCTCTAGATTCTCTCTCTCTCTCTCTCTCTCTCTCTCTCTCGCTCTAGTTAATTATAATGTCTATATACAGCATGTACACAGCATAAACAAGCATATAAGCAGGGGTTGGCCATTTTGCTCAGTCATGACCAATGATTTCACAAAGAAATTTTTGCTCCTTACTTCCCTTTGTGGCCACTGATGAGATAGTGTTTATCCTAGTCACTCATTTATCGCGGAAGCATGCAAGCAACGCTTATTCGTCACTGCAGGTGTGGAGGCAGACCGAGTTTTGGTTTAGATTCGTTTCAATCTCACTTTATAACCAACCTAACACACGTTTGATTGGTTATATATGGTTATCTCTTATAGTGTAATAACATAACACCTGTAAACTGCATCCTGCTAATCTGAATGCCGGTTTACTAGTACGAGCTCTCGGATATCCCCTTGTGTTTGCTAGGCTGAACTGGGGTGGCTAGTCCATTTGTATCCCCCACCTCTAACCACCTCCAAGGCAGGGCCTATGGCAGTTCAGCTCACCATACTCACAGACATCCTGGCCTGCAGTAGTGTCCAAACACACGCACACACGCACACACGCACACACACACACACACACACTGCATCTTTATGCAGGCCGCACAGGTTGGGTAAGGACTTGCCCAGCCCGGGGCGCTCTGCTGAATATAGGTGAAAAATATCCCTGCTCCACAGACGCCGCTCTGTGCATTTACAGACGGCCATTGTGTCGCACATAGCAGCACATGCACATATTTGACCATGGTGCGCTTAGGCCGGGCACAAGTCATCTGCCTGTGCTGTGTGCACACAGTAGCACTGCTGCTCGCCTTAAGTCTGTGACGAGAAGCCTTAAGGGCCATGCATACCCTCAACTTAAGTCTGTGACAAGAAGCCTTAAGGGCCAGGTATACCCTCAACTTAAGTCTGTGACAAGAAGCCTTAAGGGCCATGCATACCCTCAACTTAAGTCTGTGACAAGAAGCCTTAAGGGCCATGCATACCCTCAACTTAAGTCTGTGACAAGAAGCCTTAAGGGCCATGCATACCCTCACCTTAAGTCTGTGACAAGAAGCCTTAAGGGCCATGCTTACCCTCACCTTAAGTCTGTGACAAGAAGCCTTAAGGGCCAGGTATACCCTCACCTTAAGTCGGTGACAAGAAGCCTTAAGGGCTACGTATACTCTCACCTTAAGTCTGTGACAAGAAGCCTTAAGGGCCAGGTATACCCTCACCTTAAGTCGGTGACAAGAAACATTAAGGGCCAGGTATACCCTCACCTTAAGTCTGTGACAAGAAGCCTTAAGGGCCAGGTATACCCTCACCTTAAGTCGGTGACAAGAAATCTTAAGGGCCACGTATACTCTCACCTTAAGTCTGTGACAAGAAGCCTTAAGGGCCATGTATACACTTACCTTAAGTCTGTGACAAGAAGCCTTAAGGGCCACGTATACTCTTACCTTAAGTCGGTGACAAGAAGCCTTAAGGGCCAGGTATACCCTCACCTTAAGTCAGTGACAAGAAGCCTTAAGGGCCAGGTATACCCTCACCTTAAGTCTGTGACAAGAAGCCTTAAGGGCCAGGTATACCCTCACCTTAAGTCGGTGACAAGAAGCCTTAAGGGCTACGTATACTCTCACCTTAAGTCTGTGACAAGAAGCCTTAAGGGCCAGGCATACTCTCACCTTAAGTCTGGGACAAGTAGCCTTAGTTAAGGCCCAGGCCAGGTATAATCTTAGTTTATGTCTATGGCAAGAAGACTTAAGGGCCAGGTATACTTTCATCTTAGGTCTGTGACAAGAAGCCTTAAGGCCCAGGCCAGGTATAATTGCTGGAACACGGAGGTCCACGGATGGGGTAAAGTGACTTAAATACCGCCAGTGGATTGTCCACTGACACCCAACACTTTCGGCCTGCACGGACATGTGTGTGTGCACACTACAGACGCAATGGATGTCCTACTAGGTTCACAAATGAGTGTTCTAAACAAATATTTATTTCCAGCGAATCTCTCAGTTACACCAACTTTGTACATGGTAAACAATGTGTGCACATTTTAATCGTAGTTATAAATATCACTAATTCCACAGCCAGTTTTTCTGCATTCAGAAATAGCCGACGCATCTGCATGAAGTACAATTCAGCCTGAGAGCTCATCGAGGTCACGCTCGTCGAGGTTACGCATTTGGTAGAATACCCGGGCACTGAACTATGCTACCAGTTGTGCTGCCACATGTCACAGCTCCGTTACCTACAAAGTACAGCTTGCAGCCAAGCCTGTCGATGTGTAGTTTTGAGCAACAGGATGGCATTTCCTCGCTCGCTCGCTCGCTCACTTTCTTCGCACGACACGTCGCTTTGGGTTTGTTTTTTAAAGAGACTTGGTAGAGCTGACCTTGAGGAAAGAGGGGAGAAACTGTCACTCTCTCACCAGCTTTTCATTGCTGAGTACGACTCTTAAGTGGGGACATGTATAGAAGTTACAGTAGCCCTTTTTCCGCTTAAAAAGTCATAACTGGTTGAGGCCCCCCGTTTATTTTCATTTTTCCTATTGTTTTGCTCAGTCACTCACACTACAGTTTTGATTAGGAAATGGACCCACTTGAACCCAAGTCCCACAGTGCTACCCGAGCATGGCTCTCCCAGTGTTTTGCATAGAGACCTGGGGCTGCGCTGGGATCAGTATCAGCGCTGGCCAGCGCTTCCTGTGCGGATACGAGGGAGCAGGAAGTTTGCTGCTAATAGCCCCGCTATTCTGCCACTCGTGTCACTCCGTCATACAGCAATGAAAAGGTTGTGGTGTGTCAGAGACCTTGTTCACCCACACGTGCGCACGCACACACACACACACACACACACACACACACACACGCATACACCTACAGTTGTATACACACACACATTATTATTCACCTATGTGTGCGAGACAGATCAATCTTACCAATAACCCTGCTCTCACACTGCCAAATATAGTCGTGCGTGTGCTTATGTGTGCGTGTGTGTGTGTGTGCGTGCGGGAGTCACTGGGCTCAGGCCATTTTGCAGGGCATTGTGAAAAGCAGCTTGTGCCAGAAAGGCTACCGTGCAGTAAAACTTGCAGACAGATTTTCTCCAGCTCGCCAAGATTATGTACTTATGTATTGTATGTGTGTACTATGTTTTACACAGTATGCGCGTGCATATGTGTGGGCACTACTTAACTAGTGTCTGAAAAAGCTAGTGCATCAAATGTGTATCAAGGGTATGCGTGTACTTACGACTCCTGTCCGAGTCATAGCACGAGACTTAAGGGTCTTTGCAAGGCACTCGATACTGGGTGTCAGACGAAGCGGCGTTTAGGCACTAAGGCCTCTGTGTACAGCACCCATCCCATGCCCACCCCCCACCCTCCCCCCCTATCCCCCTTCCAGGCAACCCCGCCTCTGTCTTCTCCTAATCGAATCATCTGCGAGCTCAGCTGAAGCACGCCTGTCACTCAGAAAGAATTGCTTTTGTGGCCGATTTGCAGCCATGTGCAGTGTGTGCGTGCGTGTGTGTGTTGCGTGTGTGTTGTGTGTGCGTGCGTGTTGTGTGCGTGTATTGTATGTGTGTGTGTGTTGTGTGTGTGTGTGTATGTGTGTAATCGGTTGTGGCTAGCGTACATGCACCATGTCCTCGGGGGAAGAACTGCAAAGGATAAGGGAGCAATACAGGTCTGGGTTAAGGGTGGGTGTGGTTGTTCCATATCCTGGGGTCACATTCCATTTTTAAATCCAACACATTTTCAAAACAGAAATTGTGGCAAAATGAGCTTCTATTTCTGTTAACTGCGCTGCGTCTAGGAGGGCGTTACATCTTTCTGGGCGCTATGCAACATTAATGACAACCACCACCAACAGTCTGGGCTGTGCTGATGGAAGCAGGGATGCACTGTAAATAATAAGGATATGAAGACCTGTCCTGCACACTGCTGTAAAAGCCACAGTGGCAAATACAGGTCAGCAGTTATCACTGGATGGTAATTATCGGTGCTAATGCCTATCGAACTACAAACAGATGATGTCATGCAGGCGATTCAGAATGCTATGCTGCCTCGATTTAGCAAAGCTGACTTTCTTGTTGCGCTTGTGTTTCTGTAGTGGTGTGCGCACACGTGTGTGTGTGTGTGTGTGCGCTGGAGAGATTGTGTATTGAGCCTTGGTAAAGATAATTATGCACAGACAGATCAATGTGTCCAGACAGTGAGGTATGCCTGCGGGACTCATGAGAGTTTCCCTTCACATTTAAGGAAACACTGTTTCGCTAGGTGTTTCGCTACATGCATTGTGACGTCAGTGTTGAGGTGCTGTGTGGCTCTCTGTGACACCTAAGAGTGGACGTTGCCAAGCCAGGAATTTCCCCACATACGTGTTTTGGCTCAGTAAAGAGGAACCATGGTTACATAAGGAGACAGGAGGCTGCCTCCCAGTAAAGTAGGTAGAGCTTCGTGTACAGTACAGTGCAGTACAGACCCAAATTCTGCTTCTACAATATTACTGTTCAATAGAACAGCAATGTCAGAGGTATTGACAGAGGAAATACGTCAAGTAAAACATGCTTGATCTGATCCGGCTCCTGGGGACCGGGCTCATTTCCAGAGATATAGCTCCCACATGTGATTACACACCTCTTTGCCTCTGCTGATGTATTTTCTCTATCCCTGGTTGGATGGCTGCATCACAATTTTGGTCTGAGACAGGCCTGTGTTCAAGACGACCGGACACGTTTAGCGAACCACTTCTCGTGTTGCCAAGGAGAATCTGAATGCAACCCATTGGATTCAAATTGTACATTCAAATCGTATGTGACAGGAGTCCATTGTGAGGTGATCTTGGGTGATGACCTAAACGGTTGAGTCAAGTCAGCATTTAATTTCACCTGGAGGGGTGTGTGCATGTGTGTGCGTGCATGTGCGTGTCTCTGCTTTTGTTACGGTAGGGTGTGGGTGAAGAGATGAGGGCTGACCTATTGAGATGGTGTTAGCGTTAATAGCAGGTCTGCACCTTTATTTTCTGTCATAACCACACAACGTTAGCTCAGTCAGCACAAAGCACGCCGTGCCAGACATGACCAAACGATGGCTTTAGGGCTGTTTACCTCGGCGGTTGAAGTCTGCTGATACGGAGGGCTTTTCTGAGCTCTACAGGCTACCCGTGTCACAGCCACAGACATTACACACTAAATTGCTAGCTGCGATGTGCACCGCTGCAGCAACGCCTACTGTTTGACGTGAAACCTGGCCTAATTTTGCCAGGGGACGGCACCATTTCTAAGGGGAAATGGTGCACTGTCGTTATTTCACGCTGGCTCCTTATCTGTGGCGGATACATGAGAAACTGCTTCAGGGTGTTCAGTCAGCAAAGAGCGTTGCAGAGAAGACACCCTTTGACGTTTTACCAGTTGTGTGGATCCGGTTTCAGTTGTGGCTTCAGCTGACTTAATGTGGCCCCGCATGCAGGGGATTTCTCATTAGGCAAGGCATGACATTTGAGCGGCTTTCAAATCGTTGCGTCCGTTTGTCACCGCTGCTCTGCCGTGAGCACTGTTAGCACAAGAGACAGTTGACAGTAGCCAAGGGTACCTTTTCAGAGGCACCGCAGGGGTTTGGGGGGGAGGGGGGTTGTGGAACAGGACACTGTGTTCTTACTGATCAATGTTGACCATCTAACTATCCGCCCCCCAGTCCTTCCCCCCCACCCCCCACCCCCCCCACCCCCACCCCCACACACACACACACACACACTAACCTCAAAAAAAGCTATTTCTCAAATACTATAAACTCATTTTTGGTCGTTCACCTGCTCTTGCACTTACACTTACATGCACACACACACACACGCAAAAAGACACACTTGCACAGGATGCACACACACATGCTGTATAAGTGAATCACAGAAATATGTAGCCTGGCAAGTTAATTAAATGTCACATTCAGCACATCAGCTAATTTTGATAATGGCGCTTTTAAAACGGTTAATATTTAGTCAAATGAGCCTAATATGACGTCAGAACCAGCAGCAGCTGAGCATAAACAAACTTGGACGGGGAAGAGGAGGGCAAAAGCTAAAACTCGTGTCCGCTTGGCTTGGAACGTTGTGGTTTTGCATTCCATGCCTTTCTTTCTCTCCCTCACAACCGCTGTTTCCTGTGAGGCAGGAAGTCAGCTCTGCTTCCTGTCCCAGACCTCTTTCATGTGGTCACTTCCCCATGTTTTGCCAGCGCTGCTCGGTTCTGTTGACTCAGAGCATGGAGGGGTCGCTCCAAGCGAGCTGCGCGGGACGGGACTCCAAGGTTTCAACAGGGTTTCTCAAGTTAAGGGTCACCCCCCCACACACACACACACACACACACACACACCCCTCTACCATATCCCTGAAAGCTTTGCAGGAGCATTTTGTAGCCTGGGGAAGTCAAAAGAAGAAGATGATGATTATATGTTATAGATGGTTGTTTTTAAGATAAAAATGTCATATTTATGTTGAAGTGGCTTATAGCATTAACACTTTTAGTGGGTCTTTGGTTAGCAGTTAGCAAGCTATCATTAAAATGTTATTTACACAGATATACAGTATATTTACTGTATAAAGCGTGAGCTCTCCACTCACCTTTAGCATATTGCATTCATTCTATGCAAATGAAGGAAGACAGAGAGCTAAATAAAGAAAGGGAATGCTCCTGTATTGTAATGCTCTATGCATGCAGCTTTATCAACCCGAGCATCTTTAGGCTGTGAGCTAGCATCTATAACTATAAATACACAATATGAATGTACCATACAACATGAAACTAACACTGTAAGGTTTTGATTGTAGTCTGTGCCTCAGGCTATACTTACAAATCTGGAGTATTATAGTCTGTGGAAAAGATAACAAAAAATCTAATAACAATCTTCGGTTGTCTGATTTACGGGCTTGTTCGGTGTTATTTTCATATTTTTATACAACAGAAGATACAGATGTCCTCCAGCAATGGTAATCAAAGTTCAGTTCTGCGAAATCATGGGTTTTGTAACCTCGCTGAGGAATGTTGATTGTGACGGCTGAGAATCCTGCCTTTTCTGTTTCCTAAGAGATAGTAGCAACTTGGCTGTGATTACGTTTGAACTTTGCACACAGTGATTAGCTGGAATGTTAAGATTCTAGGGTTCTGTGGCCGGAGATAAGTCATAGCGTCGTATTACAGTTCCAGGTTCCAGGGTAAAAAGCATAAAGAAATGTAGATTAATGTCAGAATAATTAGCGCACGGCAACTGTTTGCATGAAGTGTTTTTACTGCCAGTCATGATTGTGTCCATTAAGGCTCAAACTAACCATTATTTCCCCATTCTGATAGATTTACTGTATATTTATTTTAAACTGTTTATTTTGAGACCATAAAATGGCAGTGAAATAAAGTAATATAGTCAATAATGGGTAAAGCTCATCACTTTTTAACTGAACCCAAACAGACATTGTGATATTGCTCAATGTTACCCAGCAATTAAAAACAAATATTTTTATAATGCAGAACAGTACAGACATATTTTGAAAAAGTTATTAATTGTCTACATTTTTGTTTTAACATATTTTAAATTATATTATAGATTATTTATTTTCTGTGGATTGATTAATTGATAATCTGATTGTTTCACCCCTAGTGTCCATGTGCATGTGATCACATTCCATGCATATGTGTGTATCTGTGTTTGTGTGTCACTGTTCAGTTCAACCTTAAAATTGATGTCTAGTCAGTGCTGAGACTCCTTCTCTCAAGAATACAGGCTGCTGTTGCCCTTTCCATCAACCACTGCACTGACAAACAGGAGCAGGCATGCCTACAGCCCTAACTAATGGCCACTGGGCCTTTCAACTCACCAGCCCAGTCACCCTAAGCCACACTACCCACAAGGCACACGCACAGAGTTCTGCTTTGGTATTTCCCATTGCTGCGTGACCTTATAATGCCCTTGCTGGCAATGGCAATCCAATGACAAGGATGCTGTGTTACTTAACGGCTCCAACACTGCAAGCTCGTGGACACCCAGCAGCTTATTAAAGCCACAAGCTGCCAAGCCTGTGTCTCTTAACTGGTATCAGGTGGTGTTCACACAAGCCTGCAGCACAGGACATGTGTGGTATCAGGTGGAACAGAAACCAGTTCTGTTGCCGCATCGCTCCCTGGGCTGGCCAGCAGCGAAAGGCTCTTAAACAGAGACATTGGGGGGGGGTTCTCGTATCCATCGTCGATGATACACAAGGGGCTGGAGCAGAACGTCCTACTGGTGTCTCCTCTCACACATCGATCATTCCGTGTTGCGATCACACAGCTGAACTATCCAGCGCTCTTTTAGCGGCCATTGTTGTGAGAGGCTCACGAACAGTCTGCTCTGCCACTGCTGCCTTGGGTGCCGACGTATCGGGGGGGCTTTACAGGGGAAGGGCCTATCACGTGCCTCACATCATGGAACCTGCCGACGTCAGCACCTTTTACTTTGGGTATAGCAATTGACCTTTTGACCTTACAGTGGAGGTTTTCTGACTGCTCCTTCAAGGGCAGTCGTAGACGTCCGGCAGGCCCATATGGCCGCTCTGCCTACACGCAAATATTGCTCTCACCCCAATATCCTCTGTGATTATATAGTCTGCAAACCCTGTTGCATTCACTGCAGTCACTCTGGATGGCAGACCAGTCAGTGACTACCAGCCTTAGTGGCTAACACCCATTATGCAAGGAACGTAAACAGACCCTATATATTCACAAGTCTGATTATTCCAGGCTAGTTCTGATATACAGTAGTTCTGCCATAACTCCCAGGTGCTTCCAGAGTAAAAGTTTCCAGGGCTGGACTGGGACAAAAAAAGGGGCCCGGTCATTTTTGGCCGGACGCCGGCCCACCACAGTCGGTGGGAAGCACCTACCGGTATGTGATCCTTGTGGTCCCTGTAAACATACGTCCATAACCTATTATGGCTTTAAAGTACATCTCAAACTCTGTTGCTCTTGAAAATAGAGTTTGTATCAAGAGTCTGTCACAAAAAATAAGCTACTTTATGATGTTAAAAGAGACAGGCAAAAGTGCTATTAAGTTACTCAGTGTGGCTTTAACATTATATACATTCAGGAATTGTTAGACTGTAATATGTGGAAAAAGCTGTACAATTTAAAAAATAAAAAAGTCGTAATAAGCAAATATGTGTTTGTTTAATTAACACATGGGGATGTTAATTTCACAGTTTATACAGATGTTAAGTGCTGTATAGGCTATTGATATTATAATGATTGTACAGTTAATAGATCATCTTTTTGTGATATGGAGTAAAATATAGATATTTGTATATGATTACGAAATGCAATCAATGGGTGCTTGCTTGTTTGTTTGTTTGTATGTTTGTTTGCTTGGGCGTAACCTACAGTTGTACAGTAGCACATGAATGTGTATGCAAGGATGGCATTCAGCAGCCCTAAACAATGTTAACTGAATTTAGCCTAGTTTAGAGCCGTGGTTTAGCACAGTAGTAGGCCTACGTATGTTGTAGCCTTTAATAAACAGCCTTTGCATGCATTTAAATCAAGGGAACCCTTGTTTCAGCCTAATAATTATAACAAAATGATGATGAACTGATCACAGCAGCATGGGCTTTGTCAGTACGAAGCTGCTGACAAAATAATGTCGGCATCATGACGGCAGTTAATGTTAGAAAAATCAGCCGAGGTTTCGACTGCATTAGTATACTGCAACTGCAACTATAACTAAATGTCAAATATGCGGCAGTATTTGAGTGAGTGACGTCAGTCAGACTGCCTCCAGCAGTGGATTGCCTCACTTTATAAAAATATTACGATAATCTTATCATCGAGTCGGCATTCATTTAATGAATCATCGTCATCATGGCATTGTTCACATAGTCTACTACTTCCCTGTCAGACTGTCCCTAGATTGATAAACATGCTATGCTATGCTAGTTTACTCCGCTTCAACTAGACTAATCTCCTAATGCTCACGTCGTCTCTCTTCGGCTCATAGCTTCGGCTTCCCCGGTGGCAAACTTTCCTCTTTCAACTTACATCTGTTGTAATATTGCTGCATATTCGGTTAGCCTACTGTAGATTAAGCTAGGCCTACGGCAGCCCCTACGGCAAACATGCCTTATATTTGCACATTTTGGCAGCATCCGTCTATTGATTTTAGTTTTTTTTGGTCCGCAAATTCTCTGTGTTTATATTTTGACACCCTCATCAGCACAGCAGATATATGGAGTCTGAGAAACACAGGTCAGAGGGGGAGGAGTGGGGCCTAGTAAAAGACAGTGACCTGATTGGGCCAGTATAGTGTCAGTATAAGAAATTAACCAATAGGACCATAGGTATTTTGCCAAATATCTTTTATTTCTTTATTTATATTTTATCGACCGGCCCAAATGGAGCGTACCAGAATACCAGTCCAGCCCTGTAAGGTTCTGAGGATGGGCAGAAATGAAAGCAGGAAGATAATGCATGCAGAGACAGATAGGACAGATGTAATACAGGACCATCAATATTAGGAGATGTGAATTAATGTAGTAGTGATAGTGATAAATGTTGATAAACAGATGATACATGTGAGAGTAGTAATAATCATTTAAAAAAAAAGACTGAGACCGAGGACGTAAAAGTTAGCAGAGACAAATGTGGAGGCCAGACTGTGAACCAGATGTGATGGGGGGGGGTGAGTCACTGCGGGAGAAGGGGGGTTGATGACGTCAGCTGTCTGCTATGCACGCTAAACTCTGTTTGTGTGTGTGTGTGTGTGCCCAAAGTCTCAGCCACGCTACCAAAACAAGGAGCTGTACGCATGCGTTTGTCTGGCCCAGGGACTTTACTTCATGTGTGGCTCTGGTACAAAACAGTGAAGCGTCCGGACGGCAAGAGTGTAAATGAGTCTCAGCAATTTGGCCTCATATAGAGTCACTGTTTTACTTTCATCATAACATGTGCCCAGTATTAAAACATGCTAGTTCCCAAGTATTCAGGGACTTGAAGACTTACATAGGCTGTGTTAGAAGCATACTATGAGCAACAATTGCGTCCCGCTTCACTTGTTTGGTTACCATGCCAGTCGTTTGCCCAATATTCTTGTTCTTTTGTTTGTCTTGTATTAATAAAGCTTCAGTGCTTCCTGTAAAAAAAAATGTAAAAAAATAGAAAAGGGAGGTGTCTCTAGGCAACACCGGAGTTCAGCATTCATGCTGCTGTAAGGACAAAAGATTAGTCGGTTTCCTCTCTTTGATTCAGACGGGACACGTAGTTAGGTGGAATGTGAGTGTTATTATAAGGCTGGATTACAATGAGGCCAGGCCTTTTTCTGAAGGAAAGAAAGCCCACATGTAGATAAGAGTCTCTCCGACCTGTGTTGTCGAAGCTGTTGTATTACTCATGGAATAAAGGAGTAAACTTTTTTTAATCCATTTTACAGTATGTGTGCGCAAATTTTTGTTAGTTCAATGAATAGCACATGGACTTAGCTTGTTGAGTGATGATAAATCCCTCCCTTTTTCCCTTTGACATGAACCAGTAAGGGTGGATTTGCACTTGTATGGCAAATGAGATGGTTGAGAAAAGGGCAAACACAATCGCTCGCTCCTTTCACTCAACCCTGTGTGTTCTCTCTCCCTCCCGTCTCGCAGAACTCCATCCGACACAACCTGTCGCTGCACAGTCGCTTTGTACGCGTCCAGAACGAAGGCACGGGCAAGAGCTCGTGGTGGATGCTGAACCCCGAGGGAGGCAAAAGCGGGAAGTCTCCTCGACGCAGGGCTGCCTCTATGGACAACAACAGCAAGTTCACCAAGAGCAGGGGAAGGGCGGCCAAGAAAAAGGTGAGGGGGCAAAGAAACCAAGCGCCGTAGGCCGTTAGCATCGTGTGAGAGCGTTGAACCCCGATCCCCAAAATGGAAAGTAATAGCATAAGAAAAACAGAATTTTCGAGAACGTTTGCTAACTTTGAGCTCAAATCAAAACAAACCCAAAGAAGCTCCGTCCCACACATTGAAACACATTGAAAAGCCTAGGGAATTGTTGTGAGCGGTGTTCGCCACTTTGCTTATGTTCCTGCTTACCAGGGCTGTGTAGAAGTGGCGGATTATTTAAATTTTTTCAATACCACGCAAATAGAACTGTAAGATAGCGAAATGCGAGGATGTATTTGGTGAATCGTAGCTTACCGTTCTCTGTGCATGCTGAAAAAAAAATCTGGTACTTCTACACAGCCTTGGCTCTGTAAATAGGAACACGATCAGTAGTGCAAATCACACACAACAACAGTATTCAGGCCTTCGCAATGCATTACCAGTGTGTGATGCGGAGCTTCTGGGGGAGCACCCTATGGCATTGAAGGGAGAGTTTTGTTTTTGTTCAAACGTTCTCCAGAATGACACACCTTACCTTTAACAGCATTAACAACCATTAACACCTTCAACGTGTAGGCACATTTTTATGATTAAGATTTTCCAGCAAAATAATCAAAAAGAAGTACTTTTATTAAAAAGCTCTTAAGCAGCTAATAGCATCTCAGAGAATCCTGACGCCCCACCCCGGTGGTCCACATCACAACTCGTCTGTCCTGTGTAGAGTCCATTAGCGCACAGCACAGTATATATGTATCTCTGCCATATGTCAATGCACTTGCCTGGCCCTGCTAACCGTCCCCCCCCTCCCCCCCCATCAACAGCTGACCCTTCAGGGTGGTCCCGACGGAGGCAGGGACAGCCCCGGCTCCTACTCCAAGTGGCCCGGCAGCCCCAACTCCCACAGCAACGATGACTTTGACGCCTGGAGCAGCTTCCGGCCGCGCACCAGCTCCAACGCCAGCACGCTGAGCGGCCGCATGTCCCCCTTCATGCCCGAGGACGACCTCGGCGACGGGGACGTCCACATGGTGTACCCCCCCGGCGGTCCCAAGATGACGGCCACTCTGCCCAGCCTGACGGAGATGACGGGCTCCCTGGGCCACGGCTCCGAGAACGTCATGGAGAACCTGCTGGACAACCTCAACCTGCTCTCGCCCAACAACGCCCAGGTGGGCGGGGGAGCCGCAACCGCCCCGGGCTCCTCCCAGTCCTCGCCGTCACCGATGATGCAGGCCAGTCCCGGGTACCCGGCGTACAGCGCCCCCCAGCCGCAGCAGGACTACCGTAAGTGCGTGTACGGCCAGGCGGGCATGGGCTCCATGTCGCCCATGCCCCTGCAGACCCTGGCGGAGAGCAAGCCGAGCTTCGGGCCCCCCTCCCTGGGCCAGTACAGCTGCCCCGCGGGGCTCCTGAAGGAGCTGCTAACCTCTGACACAGACCAGCACGGCGACCCGGTGGGGTCCCCCCAGCCCATGCTGCCCCCGTACAGCGCCGGGCAGCGCGGGGCCAAACTTCTCGGGGGAGGGAACGGTCACTCGCACGCCCTGCCTCACCCCCAGCACCCCCACAACATGCGCAGCCCGTGCCCCGCCGCCTCCGCCCTGAGCGGACGCTTGCTGATGAGCCACAGCGGGGGGAATGCCGCGGGACGCCTGCTGGCGGTCAAGAGCCCCATGCAGATGCCCTTCGGCCTCCCCGGACACCTCAGCGGCGGCGGGGGCGGCATGATGCCCGGCGGCTTCTGCCCCTTCAGCAGCAACGGCTACGGCCGGCCCGGACCCCTGCTGCCCGCGCACCACCAGGAGAAGCTGCCCAGCGACCTGGACGACATGTCCATCGAGAGGTTTGAGTGCGACATGGAGTCCATCCTCCACGACACCCTGATGGACGGAGACTCGCTGGACTTCAACTTTGAGCCCATGGTCACCCAGCAGGGCTTCTCCCATGGGGTGAAGAGCGCCCCTCACAGCTGGGTGTCCGGCTAGCCGGACCGTAGTCGCAATTCCCCCGAAGGTCCCCCCCCCCTCCTTCCCGGCCGTCAGACCCTGTTGCTGTTTGTTTGTTAGCACGGGACACAAATCCATTTCAGAAATAGAACGTGCCCACGCCCGCAGGAAAGCGGCTCTCGCACAGACGGCGTCCACATCGTCATCGGTCAGGACACCAGCTGACTTCACCAATCAGCACGCCTTCGAACCAGTGAGGGACAAACTAAAGTAAGATGGGTTTAGGGTTTGCTTCAGAAACGCCACCATGCGTCATTCAGAATTCCTCACTTAAGTCATCATCCGCAGATAATGTAGAAATCGACATTTCAGTAGAAAGAAGAAAATAAAAACCTGCTGATTTGTTTCCTTGTTCACATTTAAACAATCTCAGTCTAGATATAAATTTATGTTTCGTTTAGTTTGTCAGAGCTAATGTGATAAATTGATTATTGTCAAAAACTAGTGCCAAATGCTTTGCCTTAACTACAGAGCCAAATTGAAATAATTGTTTACTCACTGACACATATTCTACACATTAGTTGTGTTCGCTATTTCCTGCATGTGTCGCTGCCAGTTAAAACAGCAAAAACCACAGAACTGCACAAATTTACAGCAAAACATACAGTTTACTCTGCATTTCTAGTCGTTGTATACAGTATAGTGATAATGGATTGCAAAGAAGGTCATGTGATATTTATGTTTAGGCGTGTTGGGTGTTAGAGCGTCCAGGGTAAACGGTAAAGTGGTGTATTTGACAGGATGTTAGGTTAGAAACCTATCAATGGATATTTGGAAGTTGTTACAGAATATCCTACTTTCTTAATGCCTAAATGAATGTACATACATCATTGTGAGATTTGTAAAATTAGGTTTCAGTGTATTTTCTAAAGATGTACATGTGTTTACAAAATGAAAACATAAATCAAGGCAGCAGACATTGTTCAGTGACAGACAAACTGGATCAGATTCATACTGTTTTTAGCAGTTGGATAAATGTGGATTATTGTGGATACTTATGGGTTTATGAAATCTGAATCGGGCTGTAACATGTTAATTCCTGTTCTTATTTCATGTACATATTCAAAATGTTTATTATTAAAGTGATACAGTAGATGTTCAGTAGATTTAGTATATATTTGAGACCTTAATTATTTGTGACTAGTTTATAGCTGGTGGCTCATCTGCACACGGATATTAGAAATGGTCTATGACTCCGTCACTCTGAACCTTAATAATACCACAGGGGCCTATTTATTGTGCCTAATAGTTCACGATTGCAGGCTTGAACTTTTCTATTTAATGTAAATTGAAATGGTTCAGAAAAAAGAAAAGTGCTCCGTTTTTGTCCTTGATTTCACTATTTACAAAAGGAGAATGCACGATTGGATGGCCATAGTTTGTTATTGGCAGGCTTTAACTGATCTCGTTGCGTCACTATGAATGTTGACGCCGAGAAAGCACAGGTCACCGGACAGAACATGCCTGCATCGCTAGTGTTTGTTTTTAACCTATGGTCCAAAACCAGCAACCGATTGTAACAACACTGTGGTTAACAAAGTTATCCCCTGTTCTGCTTGACAATTAGCTTCATCCTATAGAGAATAATAGGTCTAAGATATATATATATATATATATATGTATATATATGTATATATATAATATATATATATATATGGTAGGATGGCTGTGAAAGCCATTTAATGCTTTCAATATTGCTTTATTGTTTTGAAGAGGCCCTGTTATCACTGTGCCCCTGCTACCTCTATTTCTGTCTTTTTCCAAGGCTTGCTCATTGCCAGGACAAAAACGTATTCATTATTTACTAATATGAGTTGAATTCGCTAGTCATGCTTAGCTATAATGAATCCTGTTGTAATGGAATTTACCTTCTTAGTGGTCCCATACCCGATAAAGTGTTAATTCACTAATTTTGCTTGTGAATTTTCTGTGTTACTTAGAATTTTTGCCGTACTAAAACTTTACTTATCAGAAATTGCCAGTGACTACTTATGCATACCTAGTCACAAATACTGTACATTATTTTGATGATCTTTGTAAAGATCAGCTTGGTAAGACTGCTCCTCGTGAAGTTGACTGGTTATTTGAGCAAGACTTGCAGATAAAGAACTGAAAATAATAACTAGTAAATATAAATGTTTATTATAAGATTAATTTTGAAGCCACCTAGATGAGCAGTGTCAAATCATGTGTCATCCAACAGAGGAGCATGCAAGCCATCGTTCTAGCCAAACAATACACCAAGATGATGAATATGCACCAGTTAATAGATAGGTGAAACAAATAATGATAATGATCAAATAACTGGAATTAAGTCGGTGTGCATTTAGTTGAGCAATTTTCTAGTATGACAGGCTACAATCAATCACGTTGTATATGATCACTGACTGTGTTCCTCAAGCCAACCCAATTGTTAAGAGTGTAGTAGCGTTTGGTCTGAACAAAACGTTACATGTTCCTGTGGGATGGCACATGGTTGTCTTGGACTTAAGAAGAGGTCACCAGTGTGGCTTTGCTCAGAAGCCGTCAAAGAAGCTGCTGTTTGGCTTTTGTGCCAGGATGCCTTTATCAGTGCCCTAACTTGCCAGAGTGTACTATAGCCATGCTTGCCTTTGAAGTAAAGTCCATTTATTTAGCAGTTTTATCATGTGATATTTCAGAATTATATCTTTGTGCCGGTCACTTAAGTCAGGATATACTTAAATGAATCCATGTAGTAACTGTCACAGGATTCAACCATAACCTTGACAAATTAAAGAGCTGTACTATACTAAGTAAATTATATTTCTGAATTTTTCATAAGAGATTGAATCTATGCATTGTATTCCTAATGTTATGTTGCTGTTGCTATGTTTTTATTTCTTTGACAGAGATATTTTATTGTATGATAGCACTGTGAGATAAGGTATTTGCTGTTGTCATAATTGTACGTTCCACATAATTATATTGGGGAAAAAATGAAGTTTATTTAGAAAGTAGATCGCTGTGATTGATATGCTAAGCTTTTGTAAACTGACAATGTTCTTTTTTTTCTTCTTGTGTTTAGCTAAAGTTTGTAGAAAAAAGCATAAAAATATGAAAATATTGAAAAAATAAATTAAAAGATGTAACACATTTTTAAATTAAGAAGCAAACTACTTAGTCTGTATAGTATAATCTCTGCTCAGATGGTGAATTCTGGACCAATTTTTTGTAATTTTACTAGAAATATATTGCACTTTTACTTAAAAATGATAGCAAAGTGCTCCTTTTAACAAGGGGCTGAAAGCCCATTTCACATTTTAAAACAAACTGTTACATCTAACTTATGTACAGGTAAAAAATGTTGTGCTGTGTGATTTGCAATCAATAAGATTCTATAACTTGTTCAACATTAATGTATTAAGAGCTAAATAAATGTACTTCTATGTTACAAATGTGTGACCTTTTTATTTAATGTGCCTAGTTGTTACAGTAGCAGCTACTGTAACAACTAGGCCATTTAGCAGATGCCTTTATCCAAAACCACTCTCATTAATAAGTATAATTTACCATTTAAGCATTACACCATGAACAAAACATTTAATATAAATAGTAATTCATGTATTCACCAACATACATTTTCCATAGTAGCACATTATATTTAAGTATGTTGGTGTGGTTGTTAGTTGATGGGAAATAATATCTTGAGGTCATTTCTTGAGATAATGTACCTCCAGGGACACTGGCATGTGCTATCAGACCACTCCAAGGTCCAAGAGACCAAAACAGGTCTAATCCTCCCCAAATACACACCAGGCAATATAAGGTGAGCTACAGTATTAGTGTAGTAATTGAACATCGTCTGTCTCTTAGATTAGGGTAGAAATATATATTATAGTAATATATTATAGTATATTAGATCAGGGTATAAAACAGGACTACTCCTTCCTCTCTAGTAATTGAACATCATCTGTCTGTTAGATTAGGGTATAGAAAACGAAACTAGGATTTTGTTGGTAAATGTTTTCCATGAGATCAGACACAGAATTAGAATATTTAATTTAAATTATAATTATTCATAAAAAGTAAGTATTATAGTCAGCTATTGTAAGCTAATTGTAAGCTAATATGCACATTTTGCTAACTTTGCGTGCTGAAAAAAAAGTATCCAGTACTTCAATAAATGTAGGAATACAAACAAAGTGGCGAACACCTTTCACAACAACAATGCCCTTGGCTTCACAAGGAATTTCAATGTGTGGGGGGCGGAGCTTCTGAGGGACTTTGATTTTAGCTCGGTTTTAGGCACTTTGGTCAAAGATGCTTACAGATGGGGTTTGAACCCGTCACATCTCACTATAGGCAGAGAAGAGGAATGTGAGCCACTCAACACACCTACAGTAACAGAGGAGCATGCCCTGAGTGTAAAACCAAACATGTAACGCTAGTTTCAACAACAAACCAACGAGTGTCCCTTTGTGGTTTAATAATATGGCAAATAAATAAGGTATGTGACATATAGTCAGGACAGAAATATAGACGAGGTGGTTATTAAACAGCCTATTGTCCAACACCAACAGTATTATATAAGATACACTCATATATCCATTTCCTTCCAATGCTGCCCTGCCATTCACTGATTCTCATGTCTACTCTATAATGACTCTTCCTGGCTTCTGCTCATGCTACAACCTCACTCCCACCACCCCCCACCCCAAGCTTTAAACCCAGTCACCCCAGACAGCAGACTGCAGCTTTGACAGTGCCTTTGACTATTATAAAGAGGAGATGAACTTGTCGTTGATTTGCTTACAGCATTCGCAAACACTACGGACAACAATGTATTACCCTCACATGCAGCCTTGTCAAGACGTTATTAAGACCTCATCCTCCCAGACATATTTTCATATTCAATTAATTCTGTAGCTGTGATAATAACCTCTTAAGCCGTTAAACATACTGGATGCCTTTATACTGTAGCAGCTATGGCTAAAACAAGAAAACGGTCATGTGCGGCTGCTAAACGGGAGAGTTTGAGGACCGACGCTGAGGACACCACACATTCCTCGTCCCTTCGTGTCCAGGCAAAGTATTTTTTTTACCCTCAGCAGCAGTGTGGTCCAGGCATTGGGTGTCAGAATGTAGAGGAAGAGACAGAGAGGGAGGCAACCATGGAATGATCTGGTGAGCACAGCGCTAAGGAATGTGGGGTGTGGCACACTGCCAATGGCGTATGCAATCCTTATGCTCCTCGGGCTCCGAATGAGAGGGTGCAAAACCCAGGCAGACAGCGGAGGTCATGTCAGGACACAAGGACACACACACACACACACACACACACACACACACACACACACACACACACACACACACACACACACACAAACCCTGTATGGATAAAACTTTGTGCGTTTCACATTTACTTTTGCCAGCATCTCATTTTTCTGAGTTCTGACCATTGTGAATTTAACTGGTTTCCTCAGTCACTGCACAACCTTCTCTGGGCGGTGTTATCAAGATACAGATTAGAGACATTGACCTTTTGTTTGTTCTACCTTATTGCTGTGATGGAAGAGGGTTGAGGCCATAAAGGAAAAATAATCCTCCACATATACAAATCAAATTATTTCCACAATCATAGCCCATTATGTTGATGCCAAGAGTATAATAAAACACTCTTGACATAAGTTTTACGAACCAAGAATCATATGGCTTCAAACACCTCCTTCCCCTGATTCTCTGGCATTCAACTTGTGATTAAGTTTTAATAACTCATTTACATTTATTCCTAGCAGAGGCATGCACTATATTGGGGTAGATTGATCCGTTACAACTTCAGAGTTCTACTATGTTGTACAGAATGTACAGAATTTCAAACCAAAACAGTGTTTTTGTAATGCTGGATTAAACAACTAGGAAAATTTCAGACACAAGGAGAAGAATGTACCTTTAAATAAATTACAGGAAAAATTATGCAGGGGGAAGATTGTTATGATATCATCCCAAATATGTACTGTATTATTACGTTCAAAAGAAACATTGCCTCTAGTGGTCAATGCGGCAATTAAAAACATAAATCAAGTACAATAAGGTTGCTAAACAGATTTATTCAGGCGTTTTCAATGGTGGTAACACTGCCATTGTTTCATTTGGATCAAATAACATGAGAGAAGAGGCTCTAGATTCATGAAGGTCATAAAGGCAAATTTGTGTTTGAGTGTGTGAGGTGATGGTGACCTTGTGCTTTAAGATCCTCCAGGGCCCTCCAGGAAGCATAAATAAGTATCAGAGAGACTTGCAGCAAGGCCCAGAAGGCATACAGTGACGGGGCTGTAACCAGCGAGCTGCCGTTGTATGCCACTGAACGCATGTGTCTATTAGGCTCAGCTGAGGACAGCTGCTATTCATTAGGGAAGCCACAGCACACCGAACCCAGCAGTCTTGTTCTATTGGGACCAGGGTCTGTAGGAGCAAAGGAGTCAAGTCTCTGCTTTATATCGCTCTCAGATTACATCAGTTTGACATTGTCTAAGATTATCTGCTGCAATTAGTTTAAAGTTGTTTGAAAATATGTTTGTACATTTATTTCCCAGGGCTACTAAGAAATGTATGCAGGCATTCATTCATATTAATGAGCCATTTATGAATTACTGAGTGCCAACTGGACATACAGAATGGGCAGGCTGATGCAAAGTTGAAATTCAGAAAACTCTGTTGTGATTCAGAAACTGGGAAGAAATCTACCCAGTTGTTTTTCTGTTGCTGTTGGTTTGCATAAAATAACCTGGCAAAATAGGAAGGCATACTAACTCCCATGCCCACCCATAGTAAGTAAGTCATGTTTATTTATATATAGCACTTTCACAGATAAGGGGTCACAAAGTGCTTTCCAATAAGCTAAAATAACAAACAAAATGCACAAAAAATAAAATAAAATAAAAAAGAGGTACAGATACAGAGCCAATCAAGAAAAACAACCATGTAACAAAAAGCTTGTTTAAAAAGATGTGTCTTAAAATGTTTTTAAGAAGAAAAAATAAACATAATTTGAGAAGATACCTGCACTGTCACTGGTTGTGTAATACAGCTGTGAGTTGCTGCTTTAGCACCTATGGGGAATGCAGTGCTCATTTATGGCGGGCTTAATATAGTCAGGATGCCGCTAAATAGAAGGTTGAATAAATTCTGCATTAAAAAAAAAGTACAGTCTCAAGAATAATATCACTGTATGGCCCAAGGTATTCACAGCACTCACAATGTATTCACAATCTATGTATTCTCTATAACAATAATGTACTTTAACTCCTCCTGTATAAGATGCTGGCCACGTCAAGGCCAATGCTTCCACTTTACAAATCATCACACTTGGAGGAGAAGGCAGAAATGGGAACAACGCAGAGAAGAAAAGGAGAAACAGACTGTTCTGTAAGTTGAGAAGAGGCAATGATTTGTGTCCCAGCTTGACCTCTTCAGCGGCATTGATAAGACACCAAGCAGGCAAGACACCAGCACATAATCTCTCTCTCTCTCTCTCTCTCTCTCTCTTTCTTTCTCTCTCTCTGCCAGGTCTCCCTTTCTCTCTCTCTCTGCCAGGTCTCCCTCTCTCTCTCTCTATCTCTCTCTCGCTCTCTATCTCTCTCTCTCTCTCTCTCTCTCTCTCTCTCTCTCTCTCTCTCTCTCTCTCTCCCA